>JBBPJN010000673.1:0-11170 GCA_038088755.1 Boletus aff. separans
ATTTTGGGGCTGTTGTTGAAATGCCTGGCTCAGGATACCTGGCATCGATGATTGACGTTCCAGGTCATCATGGTGATAGTGGTGTCGAACTGGAATCGGTGAATATGCTTGTGCCAATTTCACCGTGGGAAATGATAGAGTGGATTTCCCTTGGGCGGTCTCCGTTAAGCGGATGGTTGAAACTGGCGGAGGCGTAAAAGTTGGGTATTTAACGGAAGTCTCCTGATGAAATGCTTCAAGATCGAATGGTGTGCATTTTACGGCGACGGCTGGAATGGAGGTAAAGTCAACTGATGCTGACCTGGACGAAGTAAATTCACCTTCATCGGGCACTGGAGGCAGTGACGCAAGTTCTCGTGCGAGCTTTTTAACGCGCGTCAACTCTCTAATACCACCGCAACATGCGAGCAAAGTCTTCCACAGGACGAGGAGCAGCTACAGACGATAAGGTCGTGTCCGGCAAGCGTGTAACGGGGTACCATACCTTTTTGATCGGATAACCCTTCGCACTCTTGTCTTTTAAACCGGATACCACATTGAACAGATAGACGGGCAAAGGAGGATCCATGCTCACTGGGAATCGCACTTAGCAATAAAGTCTATGGACCTGGGTACGATCTTACTTAGCTCATCCGCAAAATCATCCCGCCCTTTGAAGATTTCGATTAAATGATACATCATCCCGAGGTAGACTGATATCTCGGTAGTGAACTCCTCCAAGAAATCGGCCTTCTCCGCGGCGGTGATCTGGACATGAGCTGCATCTGCATCTGAAAGCGAACTGATATGATTTGATGAGAAGGTTGTGGAAACACGAGTTCAAATTCATACCAGAGTAGATCATGCTTTTGACTGGCAATCTTCATGGACTCCACGATCGTATTCAGGCCATTCGCGCTGCGGACCACCTTACAATTTTCGTAAATCCAGTGGAGTTGGTGCTCTGGAGACGTCGTTTCCGCGAACGTGCCTAATCGGGATGTGACACAAATGAACCTTCTGGCGATGGCTTTGGAGGAAACTGACCTTGAAGCACGTAAAAGAGGCGACGAGCATTCGTGAATCGGATTTCGGCATCACGGTGCTCGAGGCTTTCTAAGAGCAACTCTACGTGGGTCTTTCTCTGGGCATCTGTAGTTTCGGGACTTGTCCAATCTGAAGGGAAAAGACAAGACCCATGAAGTGCAGTGGTTATTGAGGACACAGCTACCAACGCACCTCCAGAAAATGAACCTCGCCAAGCTTTCAGATTTTCCGCCACCTGCGGCATTTCCACGTACGAGTAGAACTCGTCGATTTCGTTCATTACTGTGTCTTCGTCGTCGTAGCGAAAATCATAGAACGATTGCTGTGAAAGAGACATACGCGGTCAAGAGCTGGTGGGGTGGACTAGGTACGATTAGCCTGCCTTAGGCTTGGGTGCAGAGGCGACCATAGCCCTGAGTTGTCCGAGAGTGATGGAATCCAGCCCAAGTTGCTGTATACTGGCGGTGTTGTCCTGAATGTCACCTGCAGGAGGGGGTGCAAATACCATGCTCATGACGCCAGAGTTGGGTAGGAATAGTTTGTGAGCCACATGTTGACACTCGAGGGTTGTTTGTCAAAGGCCTGAGGATTCAACAACAGAAAATAAGAGTAAATAGCGTTTTTGAGTCAAAACCGTCATCACACTGACTCTACGGTCCCGTGCGGGAATCCGCGGGTGTCAGTACGTGGTGCTAACTTTGTCTGGAGCCATGTTGGGGCCTCCACATGCCATCTCCAGTGACCCCTTCGATCCTGTGCATGTGGGCCGGAACGGAATTGCATGCCGGGTGCAATCTGATATCGATAGGCAGGCGATCTAGTCAGACGATGTAGCTAGTCGGCGATGGCCAGCGATGATTCAATATTCAGAGGCCAAGGAACCGGTACCTGACTGAATATCTAATTGGGGCATGTGGTGGGAAGAGTCTGACAAACTGCTGACAGTCACATGGTATTTCTGGACCGACCACGGCGGTGTCGTCGTCGTCGTCGTCGTCGTCGTCGTCGGCAGGGGACACGCACCAGACAACGTGGCGCGGAAATGCTGCGCGACTGCGTAAGAGAATGGTCAGAGCAAGCGACGGTCGCGAGCCCTTGCGAGTTTGTATGTACTCGCCAATCTAGGCCGTGTGAAATCATGACATAATTGTGGTTACCCGGGGAGGATATATAACCAAAAAATTCGGCAACGGTTGGACAGGTCCGTTTTGGCTGTGGATCGACTTCGCAGTCGGTCTCATTCTTGCCAACAACTCTCTCTTCTGGCTCGGCTCATCGTCTGCGACAGCGTCGGTGTCGTTGGGATCGACAAAGAAGATTGGATTGGGTCATCGCCGTCATCGCCGGCAACGTCGACTCTTTCTCCCGTCGTCACCTCACCTCCCACCGAGGGACACGGCATCGTCTCGCAGTGCCCTCCACTCTCTCGTCCCTTTGGAGCACACCAAAAGGCACGCCTTTGCTGCGCGTTAGCCACTAGCCTGCCGCAATCTCTTCTTCCACTTTTCTCCTACTCTAGCTTTCGCATCCCTGGACATTTTTAACGACTCATCTTACGATTTACTCCGCCTTCGCTCCTTGATCTGAGCCAGGCTTATTTACCCCAGAGATCGGTCTGCCCCTGTGCTCCCGCACCTGGCAGTTGAGCCTCTCCTTCACCTGCAGATGCCAGTCCCAGTCCCTCCTGTCCCTACCGCGCACCCTGTTCACAAGTGTAACAAATCTGGAGACTCCACGCATCCTCAGTCTTCCGCCTTCCACCTTCTGAAGCGTACGCTTCCCTTGTCTCCGACAGGTCCACCGCCGTCTTTTGGCAGTCGTGAGCAGTGGATTAGCTCTCTTCCTTCGTGGAGAAGAACCAAAACTCGTTGCGTCTGGGAGTGTGGTTCTGGGTCCGTGGTACCAGTAGAGGTTCATCAGGGTTTTTCTGGTGGGTTGGCTGGCGCGGTTGACGCGCCTGCCATTAAAGGAGCTCACGTGCAAACGTGTATTCCGCCCCTAAAGACGTTGCCGACTTGTGGTTTGGAAATGCCCCCACGCAACGCTTCTGCCTTTGACCAGCCCATTGGTACGGAACATACCCAGGTGACCGCATCGGGTGACCTTCAGGCTTGTCCTCTTCCTTCGCCGCCGGAGTTGATCGGAGGAGACGTCCCTAGTGTGCGTGCGATGCCTCATGCTCCAGATTTGTATTTCGAGGATGATAGTGGCCTATTCGCACCGATTCTGGAAGACGACTCGCCCGACATGATGAATGGTGATATAGCTTCGAGCCCCATCGAACCAGTCACCCCTTTTGGAGATTACGTCGATCGAGCAGTGGCTGCTTCAGATGCCACTGTTCTCCACGACCCTCTCGTACCCTCCAGATCGCAGGAACTGCAGCTGCCCATTTCAGTTAACTGTGATACTCAGTTTTGTCACCTTCACCCTTATCCACACCTGGAGATTAAGGAGGAGTCGGTTGCCACCTTGAATGAACGTCCCTCAACCGCGAGCCTACTCCACAAGCAACTCGCTGAGCCCATGGCTGAATGGCTTGTTACGGTTATATGGAAGGTCTGCACGAACGTGCTAGTTTTGCCCCAGACGATCGCCCCTTACACGTGAGTTCTATTATCCGTTCACATTGCGACGTGCTTGACCGGTGTTATCAGGCCTCTTAATGCGCCGCAGCTTCGTCAACCTATGCCGCTGTACCTACCTGCTCGAGTACATTCTTTGCTGATGTCAACGCTTCTCCAGCCATCAGCAATGCTGTTGGCATTGTGGTACATCGTGCGGTTACCTGTCTACCTTGGTGCGCCTGGGTTAGGTCCAGAGCATGTTAAGGAGCGGCGTTTCAGGGTTGAGCTACTCAGTGATACGCGCGACGTTCTCGAAGGCGAAACCCTTGAGGGCACTGCCATCTTCAGGCTGATTGTTCTAGGATGCATGTTGGCAAATAAGTGGCTGGATGATCATACGTTTTCCAACAAGACTTGGTCAGTGCCTGTCTTAAGAGCAGTGCATTCTCCTTACTGATATTGTCCACAGGCATACAATTTCCAACGTCTCATCGCAGCTACTTAACAAACTAGAGTATTTTGCTCTGGACATCCTTTCGCACGATCTTTCAATTTCTCCGTCTGCTTGGTCCCAGTGGCTCAGCTACCTACTTTCATATCACCACTCCCTCACCACGACCACTTACCCTCAACCCATTGCACGTCCGGTATCCAACCCCAATGGGATCATTCGCAAAACTATCCAGGAAATCATGGAGGCACCGCTAGGCCACCCTATGAATGAGCCAGTATTCCTTGGTGTCGAGCAAAGGCTCAAGGACAAGTTTGGGCTGTCCACTATTCCGCATGAATCAGAGACCTTCGACATTGACCTGGACGAGGATGGTCCCCTCAGAGAAGAGTATTTGCCCAAGCGTCGAGTTTGCAATGGTGGCTCCTCAGGTAGTCACGACTTGGAGCTTCCCAATCATTCGCAAAACGGAGCTTCGGTACATCATCGTATGTTGCCTCTTCACGGCAATCCCAGTTTACCACCACCTGCCAAGTGGAGTCCTGCTGGCGATGAGCCACTATGCCGTGCAAGCGGCCGTACTGCCCCGATGTATCTCCCGGTTCAGCCCTCTCTTGCTCCACACTATGTTGGTACGGTTCCGACAGTTTATCACCCTTGGCCCACTACTGGCCCTCCATACGCTCCATTCGGGCACCAACCAAAGGGTGATTACGTGGTGAACACTCTCCCCATCCCACGCTATACCTATTGGGCTCCTATGAGCTGTCCTTCTGCTGTACAGCATCCTTACCCCGTATGTAGCTCTGACTACTACGCTGCTCCTGATCACGTCCACGGATACCCCCCTGGAGGTTTTGACTATGTGTGCAGTGACATTCGCTTGTCATCAGATGGAACCAGCTGCCACGCCCGTCCGGAAGCATCCTGGACCCCACTGCACCAGTATGGTTATGTCACATCTAGACAGTCACTGGCTCCTCACCCTCCCCCATTGAATTATCGATCAACTTGGATACGAGCCTGAAGATCCTCCTGCTCACTTTCCAACTAAAGCCGGTCGATCTTCGCCATAGATTTCGTCTCATTTCAGCTCCGCCATCATAAATGTTGCAACCGTTGTCGCGCACGGTGCCCTAATCTGCGCTCTCCAGCTCATGCATGCCCGTTCTTATGCGGCTTGTGGATAGTGGTATTTTCTCGTCTCTAACTCTGTCTTATACAACTTCAAGTTCCCCGGCCATCAAGACATATGCATCCTGTCTTGGGGACCATCCACTTGTTTCATCATCTCTCGATATCTCGACCGCGTCAATGCTATTTATGCGGGTCGCCATCCACTCCTGGACCGACCCAGTCGTCGCTTGGAGGAAGGTTGATATCCTCGGACTATCTCCTTGTCCCGTATCGCTGTTCATGGATTGAACGTTCGCCGTCCTGTGGTCCGCTGTTTTCATCGCCGATGTATCCAATTCTCGTTCAGTACCCTCACGCCGCTAACCTAATCATCCTTTTGACGACTTAGTTTCGTGCCTTTCGTATCCACTGTTCTTGCTACGTTTTTCCCTTTTAAAACGCATCACGAAATCACAAAAACATGCAGAAAATTAACGTCACATACAAGAATATTTACCTCCTTTTTTCCACCATTTCCATTTTACCTGCTGCTAGTCACTTTTGGCTCTTTGCCGCACCTTTCCGCAGCCCACTCATCCTAGGGATCGTGATTGCTTTCGAATAGTGCAGCTTCACTTTCTCGTTCGTTCCGCATGCACCTTCATGGGTAAGTAGTTATATACCTCCGGGGAAGAGCTAGTATGGTACTTAAGTTCAAAGTACTTTAACCTTTCGATCCCTGAGACATGTGCTTTCGCGACCGAGCGATTTATAAAGATCTGACTGATCGACTCAGTGCATGGTTCGCATTCCGTTACATTACTAGCTGTACATCTCCCCTGTCTGCCCCACATCAAATATGCACCAACACGAATGGTACCTGCGGGAAGGGTAAACCCAAATCCAAATCCAAATCCAAATTAAACGAGATGCCACGGCTTACCTCGACATCCTCACCTTCTTCGTCCATCAGCATAGCTTCAACCAGCAGATGTTTGACATGCGGTTGGATAGGCTTCTTGCTCACATGTTCCACTAGTTTAGTGAATCTCATCGGCAACCTTTCCGCACTCTAAGAAGGCGTCAAGGGCTAGTCATAAGCCTCTGAAGAGTAGGCACGAACCTTCTTCCTGTCTGTGAAGGAACTCCACAACATGCTCACACCCTGGCTGATCATGCTGACATCGAGATTGTGGTTGGTCTTGAACCATGCGACAAACTCCCTCAGAGTAGGATCGTCCTTGAACTCTAGGCGGTCCCACAGAGTCCATTCCGTGTTACCAAACTTCTTCTTCTTAGCTTCAATAGGCTCCGAGAAACCGAAGAAAGGTAGAGCGAGGTTCACAAATCCATTCTTGTATTCTTCGAGTTTGTTTTTACCATCAATGATCTAATGCGACATCAGTGAATGATCCACCATAGTACGAGAAACACATACTTTATACAGCTCTAAGCAAACCAATCCAACGACAAGGGCAGTGGTTGTAGCAATAGCGGGAATGATCTTTCCGGCAATTTGCTTTGTTGTGTGGCGATCAGCGATGGGAATGTTGTAATTCATTGCGCGTAGATTAGAAGCAGCAGTGATGAAGTCTATGTGATGATTTGTGTCATCATCCTTCTCAAACTCGACTGGTGTAAGACGATAACCAGCGAGAGAGGACGGAGGAGGCAACTTCTTGATAAGTTCGCTTATATCATCCGGATCTAAATTCATTGTCAGTGACAAAGCTTGCATAGACTCGCCGATCTCACCACTTGTATCTTGGTTGACCGGATCATTCTCGTCGGTCTGGATCCTCACTCCACTCTTTGGAGAGAATTCTGGAACTATGACCGAGTCCGCGACCTTCCTAAAGATCAGAGGATCGGTTTCACCCCTGAGTCCATAGTTATAAGCATGGAGATTTGCAGCGGCAGTGATAAAGGCCAGATGAGTTGGCTAGAGCCCATATGTCAATGACTTCCCAGATCATATCATTCGAGGGCTTACGTCTGCTGAGTTGAACGTAAGCGGATCAGGAGCTCGTTTAGGGCCACTCCAGAATGGCTGTCCTGTGCTTGTTAAATGATCCTTCGGAAAGCTGTGCAGCAGCTGTCGAATGGCGTTGTTAAACTTCTCTTCGAACTGGAGGCGAGCCCAGACAATGCATTCCTCAAAAGTCAGTGGCTTGTTGGTCACCAGATAGGAAACTATTTGCTCGACATGATCATGTTGTTGACCGGAGTATTTGAGAGAATTTTCCATGTAGTTGGGCTCTGAAAGGTATTGATTGACAGACTCTACGGGCTTGACAAACATGGCGTCAAACTCTTGTCTGCTCCACTCTATGGTATGAGTGATAGCATTAGGGAAGTTCTTGACAGTACACGACAGCGTTTGCTTCTCTGGTGGGTCTTGTGATGACGAATAGGATTCTGTCAGGTGTGGGACAACAATTTGGATATTGCCTTTCGTTCCCATAGTGCCGGACTCCAGTAGGGGTTTTTCATACAAGATGCAGCGTTGGTCCATATACACGCCTACAATCAACGTCAGCAAGAGTAGATGGTCGCGGGAAACGTATTCTCACGTGCTGCGACGTTATCCAATGCATTGGTGACACCGTCGAGCGATGAAAAGAAGTCATCATCAAATACATCTATTAATGGTCAAGGACACCGAACATGTTGGGAACTTGCAGATAACTTACTCTCTGTCGCTTGCCCGACCGGTTCTTGCTTGCATAGAATGTGGCCTTTAAGCGCGGGGTTCATATCCGCAACAGCAGCAGCAGCGACTTCTGACTTGAATTTTCCGAGATCTTTTGCGCGGAAGAGGAATTGTCTGTTTAGGTTACTCTTCTCGATAGTATCAAGATCGGTAACATGGATTGCCGCACGAGGACCAGTTGCGAGACCCATCATGCTCCAATTCTTCAACATCTCACATCCAATAGCCCCGGCACCAACAAGGAACTGGCGATGATTTGCGATCTTGTCCTGGAAGGATTTTCCGAATACGGCTATTTGTCCATCGTACCGGCTGCCGATTGGTCTACAGTCGTCCTCGGTAGGAAGGATCGAGGGTAACGACTCGAGCGAATCAAAGTAAAGATGCTGAACCATGGGGTGAAATTTGGAGGAACACGCTTTAAGAACCTCCTGGGCTACAAACCCACCAATGACGGCTGTGATAGGAGAGATATCGCCCATGGCCTGAAACGCGAGCTCCTGGAGGACCTTTTCGTCGGCATCACTGTCCAACTTCTTCGCAAGCGCAACGAATTGCCTCGCATCTTCAACATTCCGTGGACGAGGAAGACGACCATGCTGTTCTCTGTATTCCGAAAGAGCTTGGAAACCGACATGGAGTGCGGCGGGACGTTCGAACTTGGCGAAGTCTGTGATGAAGAAATCGGGTGCACTCAATGATTCCCGCAACGATTTCTGCCGAGAAGGTTTGATTTATCCTGCATGAGAGGAGATTCAAAACTCACGAATTCAAGAATCTTGGGCATCTTGATTTGGCTGAATATACCACCTCGAATGTAGTCACCGAAGGAAGAGGTATCGCCAATGGTAAACGTATAGGGTCCCTTCACAGATACTTTTCGAGGCTTGCAGCCATTCAATTCTTCCATGCCTTGTATTTCTGTGAATGTCACAAAATCACCGTCCTCAAGCCCGTGGCGTGCCTCGTCAAGACAAGTCACTAAGCCATCCTCATCCTGGATTTTCATCAGATTTGAGGCAGAAAGGTGTAGAGTAAGGCACCGAATGTCACCTTGTCTACTGAAACGATCATTCCCGTCAACGGTTGCTCGCCAGTAGGATCTACGCAAGTAAACTTGGGTCCGAAGTCGTTGAACACGGAGCTTAAAGCCATTGTGAGAATTCCCGGATGGCAGCCTGCTTGAAACTCACCCAAAAAGACCTCGTGTTTCTGCAGCGACAAAGTAAACACCGTGTTGATGCGTCCAGTCATTGATTTCCAGTTGTTTCTTGTAAGGTGCATTGCAGAGCACAACAACCTGGCAGTCGTCAGAACCCGTGCAATAGCGAACAAGTACATGCATACTTGGAATGGTTGAATAAGGTCCACCGTTACTTCTTCGCCTGCTTTCCCCCCTAGATCACGCACTGGTACATAAGCATTGAGCTCGGAGATACGAGGAAGCATGGCTGCTGCGCGTGGCTTTCCGATATCCTCTTCGCGAAGAAAGTACTAATAAAGTAGTATGTAGCCAATGACTGTCCGTAGAATGAATATACTCACTTGCGTGCTCAGGTCTTGGAGGGATACAGGTTCTGGATCGTACAGTGTTACTGACTTAACACCAGCCAAGCATACATTCTTGGCTTGGGTATATGCGTCGTGAATGTCAGCATGAGTCTCTCGCGAGAGATTTACGCCATACCGATCTCGGCACCCAAGCCCTGGAGTCCGACGATGAGTACATTTGAAGTAGCCATCTTCTTCATCGCTTGGGGGCGGGATCAGTGATGTTTAACCCAAGGGCCATCTAACACTCTACCTTCATGGCCGAGTACGTATCTGAATTGTAAGCGATAATCGGACGAGTGATTAAGCAGCGCGATGGATGGTGATAATCCGGAATGCTCACAGCTGGCGAGAATAGAGACCTTCATCAATGGCGGCCTCGTCGACGTCCATCTTCGAAGCAAGGTTAGTCGCGTCAGACATATATATTAGGTGATTGTGCGAGCGAAAGCAAAGGCAGAGATAACTGAACGCTCGCCACTAATGTGATCTTCTGACTAAGCTCAGCTAAGTCTCTCACAGCGTACCATAAGACTTAGACTCAGGGCGGCAACAGCAGCTTAAATTTGAAACTTATCCTGTTGTCCGAGGCATAGAAATTAGCGTAAGCAGCAGGTATGCTAAATATGCAGGAAGTAAGTAATTGGGAGGCAGGAGCAATGGCATGGTGTCAAGATCAACTAATTGGTCAGAAAGCCAAAGATAATCTTGTCTGTGCACAATGCAAGGCATGTGCACGGAAAGTAACACTTCAGGGACCCACGTTCGGGGGACTGGTCATCCACCTGGTCTGTTTTCTCCAACCTGCCTTGGCCTGAAGGGACAGGAAGGGTAGTGCCAGATGAGGACAGGGCTCAATGGTAGTAATAACCCACTAGCTATGAGATGGAACCAAAGAAGCACTTTGGCATGCGCTGGCAATTCTGATGGTGTGAGCAAGGCGAGCTCCAATGATCCCAAATGAACCACAAAAGGATGTGCCTGCTGGTTGTGCGAGATGGGCAAGGTCAGGAATATTACTGGACCCAAGAATCGAGTCAAGTAAGTCCTTTGCTGTTGTCCCAACCTTGAGGCTGCTTGAGGTTGAGTTTTGATTAGCACCAGGGGCGATACCAATAATTCGTGGCTTCTGGTTTATTACAGGATCATCCTCAGGGCACCATTCCGCGGTGTCCAGGACCCCAAAATGTGTCGAGTGCCGGATTGGCTGTGGTACGAGAGACTCTAAAGCAAACACTCCCTGCTGAGATGTATGGATCTCGTTCGCGTAGCTGTTGTTAATCAGCTCATCGAGGTAACGAGCCATTATACTGGATGGCGAGGTGTCGTCGTACGCGAAAGGATCGAAGGCCGAGCCCATCTTGATGCAGGATCGGAGATAGGTAACGGTATCATGCCACTGGTTCCGGGTCATCATTACATTCCATCTGAGGCAGCTCAGAGCGTATCTCTCCGTTGCGTTTAGGATAACTTGAGGGATTCCAGTCAACCGGTTCCTGAAAGCTGGTCAGCGGTGCATGCGCCGTGTGTTACCGTAAAGACCCACCAAGTGTTTGCGGAGAATGTGCCGTCATTGACCGTTTTGTCGCCAATCATGGCACAAGTGACAAGGGTACGAAACATGAAGTCTTCGGCAGCAAAGGTTCCATTGTTGTGGAGATACCGAAAGATGGGAACGGATAGGAAAGGTGCATTGTCATGCGCACCGTTCCCCGTGAGAGTACCGATGAGCCATAAGGCGTGGAT
>JBBPJN010000674.1:0-10302 GCA_038088755.1 Boletus aff. separans
TACGTGGAGAGAGGGAGGGTGCGTACTAGCTTGGCGATGTAATCTCGTATCGTAATGTCAGCACGCGGCAAAGTGGAATGTGACGAGGACTTACAGCCTGGGGCAGCTTTGCCAGCGAAGAAGACATTCCGTGGGACAACGTTTTTCTTTTCTTTTGGCGTCATCGCCTTCAACGTCAAGTAACGCTGGGTGACGTGTAAGCCAGAAAACTCAGCGACCGTGTGTTTGCCAACGAACATGAATGACACCAAGGATGTTGAGCGTTTGACGCTACATTAGTATCAGCTCTCTGTGCCTGATATTTCGTTCGGTGACGATATACCTTGTACTCATGCAATCTCTGTACCAGCGCGTCCAGTTAACCCAGTTGATACAAATGTATGCTGGTCTGACCTTAATTTGGACGTCGAATAACGCGTTCGTATTGACCTTCAGACCCAGAGTTGTCTGGATGTGATGAGCTAATCTCTCCTTGTTGACCTGCTTCACGGAAGCCCATGCAGCCTGGAATTCTTCATCATCCACATGACCCAACAAACCCTCGAGCTTAGACAAATCCTTTAGCCACACGCTTTTCGGAATCTTGAGAGTTTCGGTTATGAGTGCACTGAGATTTGGGTTGCACTACAGAAGATGTCAGCACCGTCCTGCTTCCGGTAATGATGAAACATACCTGGTCGAGCCAGCGTCGCGGAGTGACTTTGTGCAAGAATCGTCACCGAGATGTCTCAAGGATCCGTTATAACACCTACTGCCGTTAGTGACATTCCCAAACCTTGCATCGCGTGAGATAACGATCTGCGAGGGATGTAAAAGGACATACTTGCTGATACCAAAGTAATCCACGAAATCCTTCAGGATCGTAGTCCTCACCAATTCGCTATGCAACTAGGGAGTCCCCTCATACTTGGGTGGGGTGAAGGTAAACCACAAGACATACCTCGGCGACGCCGTTAACCTTCCGGCTTCCTGTTTTATCAGTGGTATGTCAGGAAGTTATTACTATCTAAGAGACCACAAACCGATGCACGCCAGATGCGCCATGCGAACGTGCTTAATTACACCCTCTAAGCAACAGTGGTTAAGAACATCTCGCAAGGAGAGTGACATCACTCGCCTTCGATCAAAGACATCCTTGCCAACCGGTCGCGGTCTCCGGGGAACATCCGTTCGACGGCTATCGTGACCATTAGCCTAGGGCTAATGAGGCTATCACACACACTTACATTGCATGAATAGACTTGAAAACCAACTATGTCGTATCGTCAATGCAAAAGCAAGCACGAAAACAACTCACAGATTCTATGAAGATGAGAGTAGGTCAGTAACATTCTCCTTTCAAAAGACACGGACTGACGATATCAAAGATGATCTGCATGTGTCTGGTGGATGGTCAAATGATAACTCTGGATGAGAATCCAATAGCATACCGGGGCAGAACATGCTCCATCAAAGGAACAGGCCACTTTTCCAGTGCTTCCTAGAACAAATCGTTGTCAAAAACAACAAGGATCAAGGAACTATATAACCCACAGGAAGAACGGTATGGTTAGTGAAAAAGAAAGTCTCCGTGACGATCTTCCACGCAGTTTGCCAGGGCAAGTCTTCCTCATCAAGCAAAATGCGCATCAGTTCAGGGATGGCCAACGTGGGGTGAGTCTGCGGAATGCTATCAAAAAAAGTTGCATCACAACTCTGCAAAGTTTACGAACGTCATTGAGCTGTATAGCAATATCTGACGATTGTTGAGTCAACCGAAAAACGCGTTTCTCAGTCACTCACGATCGGAGAGTTCCGTGATTGGTTTGCCAAGGTTCTTGAAGCGCCTCAAGATGTCTGCGAGACTCGCTGCGGTCCAAAAATACTGCTGTTTAAGCCGCAACTCCTTTCCAACTATCAACCCAGCAATTTGAGTAGACGATCAGCCGGTGGGCCGAATAAACCACTCACAAGTCGTATGGTCATTAGGGTAAAGCACCGAGGTGATTGCAGCAGCACTGTTTGAGGACTCGATAGCACGCTGGTAATCTCCGGCTAAGCGAGATGTGTCAGGTGATAGGGCTGTACTGTCCTCCTTCGGTGTCCTCACCATTGAAACTGTTCAAATCGAAACCTCTCTTGGGTTTACTCTCCCAAAGACGCAAATTGTTAGTATTCCGGGTTTCAAACCCTGGAATCATGACATCGTACGCAACTGCCAACACTTCCTGTCCACCATGCCATACGGCACGCCCACTCCCATCATGATATCTGTCCGCTGTTCCATGAAAACGAATCTCGTACGTGACATCGATGCGGGGCAGTTCCCAGGGGTTGGAATTCTCAAGCCAAGGGTCAGGCGCCTCGAGTTGCTGTCCGTCAGGGGAAATGAGCTGCTGGAAGATACCGTACTTGTAACGCAGCCCGTATCCCCATACGGGAAGCTCCTGCGAAGCGGATGAATCGAGATAGCATGCTGCGAGGCGCCCCAGGCCGCCGTTCCCTAGACCGGCATCACGTTCTTGGGCGAGGAGGTCCTCGAGGCTGAACCCGAGTTTGTTGATGCCTTCTTGGTACTTTTCCTTGAGTCCCAGGTTGAGGAGCGCATTGTCGAGGGCTCGTCCCATCAGGAATTCGAGGGAGAGATAATAGGCACGTTTTCCCCCTTTTCGGTTCAAATGCAGTTGTGTGTCGTTCCAATTGATCTAGGAGAAGCATCGGTCGAAATGAAGGAACTGGGACTAGGCTCGTCACGGTAGGCACATACGAGTAGGTTATCGCGGACGGAGAGCGCCGCTGCCTGATAAGCGCCCAAGTCATCGAGACTGTACACTTGGCGTGCCAGCGACGTCTGGACGTGGTTCACAAAGGACCTCGTGATAGATCGCACGTCTGAACCAACATTAGAAAGTGGTACTTTGAACGGAGATGCTCCTTGTCACGCACCCGTATCGAGTGTCCTATAGCCGTCCTTCCATACTTGCTCTTCGCCTCTGGGCCATTTTTCTTTGCCAAGTTCGTCCTTTTCTGGGAGGTAACCTGAAACGAGGCGATGATTGATATCTGTGCTGTGGATCTCGCATCTTGCGAATCGGACGTACTCGTGAGAGATCTGACGTGTCTACGAGGACGCTTGGGTCTGCCGATGGTGGAAGGGTCGAGGATGGATGTCATACCGCTGAAGAAAGTAGAATCCAAGTGGTCGTCAGAGCGAGTGCGTTGAAATCTCATTCAAGAAGGGTCCCACGGCGTTTGTCGGCTTGAGCCTTCTGCGTTTGGACGATGCCAGCAAAGCAGACACGCTCGGAATTCATTACACACAATAATTGTCGCTATCATCCACGACGGAGATGGCAACCATCATCTTACAAGACGACAGAATTTCAAACCTGCGCCAAATTCAGGCTTATCGGTGGGAAGTGGGCCACTATGTACAGTGAAATAGCTTGGGATGGCACCCTGGAGCTGTGCAAGGAACTGATCCACGGCACAACCATCAAGATCGCGAAGCAGCCAGCTCACGCATAGCGAGTTTGGCGCAGGCATCAACCGCTCTGACAGTTCACGCATGCACGCAGGCTGGCACATGCGACAGAGGCGAGACAACTCGGTGTCCGTGCGTGGGTCCCAGTCGACGATCAAAGCCGTCATGCGCTTGTGTAGCATTTCCCGGCTGACGGCTGACGATGAGCCATCGCAGATCGTCGAGAGAAAGAACCAAGTGACTGCGTCCGCCGTCGCCACCCTTGCCCCAACGCTAGATAGCAAGCGCATAAAATGTAGTCGGGAGGATCTCTAGGGCGCCTAGTTCGCGGGCGAGACAAATACCTTCATCATTTCGTCTGTCAGGTTGAAATAAACGAATGTCCCACCACTCGACTGACCTGTTGTGGTCATCTCAACAAGTTTGGTTGGCCACCTTGAGAGGAGTTGTTCTTTGCACCGTTGACGCAACTCCAAGATCTCGTATTTGGTGGATATTCGAAATGCCATGGCCATAACGTCCAGAGAGGTAGATCGAAGTTCAAATGAACTGCCCATGTCTTCGTCATAAAGGTGGTAGTTTGACCATCGATTATACATCCAATCGTGGCAAAATCAACTTGTGTTGATGGATTTTGATGTGCTTGTCCTTGATCCCCACGATAATGTCGCTGTCTTCAAACCAGAACCGACTGGTGTCCGACCCCACCGCACCAGAGTTCAGAGTTTTTGCGGGAGGTTGAGGCTCAAAGTCGGCAGCGTCGTCAAAGTTTGTCATGAACCCGGTAACGAGAGGCACAAAGGGGCCAACACGCATCGTATTAGTCGCGTCAGCGGCGTGGAAACAAGTACAGTACACACTAGTCTGAATCGATTTCCTCCTCCCCATCATTCATATGAAACTTCATCTTTTTACCGGGCAGTGCGTCCCCGCCACCGTACCCAACACCCGCCTTCTGTCGTAGAACACCCAGGTCCTGCTCTGCCTCAGCCCATCCCAGGACAAGATGTCGTCCGAGCAAATGCGTATGCCGAAGGGCAGCATAGGCGTTCTCAGCTTCGTGTCGCGTCACGAACTCGAGGAACGCAAATCCGCGAGACCGGGTGTCGAACCGCTTCGGCAATCGCACCGACTTGAGTTGACCGTGTGCGCTTTGAAGGGGGAACGATCAGGTACCACACTGCAAGCAGAGACAGAAAACGTACCCAAACAGTTCTCGAATGTCTTTCTTGGTCGCTTCGAACGGGACGTTCTTGACGATCATCTTGGTCGTCCGATATTTGGCAGCTACTTCGTCCTTGGATTCAGCCTCCTCGGTCCCGCGTCCAGCGAATTTGACTTGCAGTGCGTAGCCGTCGAGCGTAAACCCTTGCATGCCTTTAAATGCTCTCTTTGCACCCTCGACCGTCTTGAATCCGACGAATCCATAACCCATGCTGAGCCGAGGAGCTTCAGTACCAGGCGCGGTGGGTCGTTTTGGATCTGGCTTGGTCTGAACACGTGCAAACGCGAAATCGGGGAGGTTCCTGAAGACCTGTTTGAGCCGTTCAGTCGTTGTGCTGAAAGACAGGTTCTTGACGAAAAGCGTGGAGCCCGCAGATATAGTTACGTCTTCCTCGCTCGCCGAGTCCAGCGTTTCCTGCTCGGCGATGGTGACAGGTGCAAGTCCAGACATGGACGTGGTAGCAGGCCGCGCCGTGTCATCGGACGCTTCTTGGAACATCCCGAGAGGTCCTTTCTCTAAATATATGACAGAATTTCCTAGACGCCGATAGGCGACCGCACGGAAGGCTTTACTAGCCTCGACAGCGTGTTCAAACTCTACCACTGCCATCGTTCCCGCAGGCGGCACAATGACTCTGCTTAACTTGCCATGCACCTCAAACAGCTCACGAATCTGATCGGCAGACGTCCCGTACGGTATGTTCTTGACCAGAATTATCGTGTCCGAGCGTCCTCGGGAAGAGAAAGACGAAAGAATGACACCCTGCGACTCGAGATATGACTTTGTCTCCTGGATGACATGCGTCTCAGCCAGTGCAAGTTTCACGGCCGCGTTACTGGACTCAGGATTCAGGATGTCTGCCTTCGGTATACTGAGACGATCCGCAATCGAAGAGACCACAGCATCGCTCTGGACGCAACGAAATATATTAGGCTACGCGAAAGGGAGCACGACAGGACGTTGGGTCGACGAACATTCATATACAACATACTCCAGTTAAATTCATGCCCCGCCGAGGCTTTCCGCTTTGCTTTGCGGTCGTCCTTGATCGATAATTTCTTGTCGCCGGTGTCTGATGTCCCGAGTTTACTTTTACGATCCACAGCTGGTAGAATGTGTAAGAGTCGCCCCTGAAAAGACGTTTTGTCGAGTCCTTTATAAGCGGCTAGGGCAGGAGCGGGTTGAACAAAAGTCACATATGCAAGTCCTTTGGACTGCCTGGACACTGAATCGACGGGGATATGGACCTGTCAATATATAAGTATCACATCATGATTGCATGTCGAATATAATTCAGAAGACTACGGTACTCCTACAATCAGAATATCACGCCGGCCTGGGTCCCCATCGAGGGTTGCGTCGTACAGGAAAGAGCAGTGAATAGATATCTTACCTAGAGAAAGTCGAATCAGCACGTGATCACAATGAAATGCGTCAATATTTGCAAGTCTGTATATCAGATCTATCAATTATTTCCCTGAGGATCATCATATTCCTTAGGAATCTGATGTCCCTATTTATTTATTTTTCATCGCGGAAAAGGTGTCCATTGATATCACCAACGAACGCTCACCTGCGCAATTTCTCCAAATGGCCGAAAGAGGGCGAGGAGATCATTGTCAGTACATGAGAAAGCCAGATTACGAAGGAAAAGGCGTGATGTTCGTTGAATTGTTTCCTCTGCAGAGTCATCTACTGCAGAAGGTTCAACTGGCTTGCTGCTACCGTCATCCTCGTCGGCGAGTCGCCGCCGTTTGTTTGGACGAGGCGTTGGCGCATCCTTGGCACCCTGTTCAAATCGTCACCGCCAAGGTACAAAACTGACTGGACAGTTCATACCTCCACAATCGTCACGGTGATTCGCGCTGACTCGATAAAGGTACGATCGAACCAGTCCCTCGCAGCGGCCGCCTCCTTGTCGGTCTTGAAACCAATAAATGCGAATCGCCGAGACGTGCCATCCGGCTTATGGGCGATCTTGATGTCGGTGATGGTCCCAGGTGGTGCACCTTTTTGCTCAAAGTGTTTCCGGAGATATTCTGTGGTGAGCCTTGGAGGAAGATTTTTGACGATGAGACGCGACATGGAGGTTGAATGCAGAGGTGCACATAGGAAAAGTCGTGCACATCAACTCCGACCGGAAGATGCCGCGCGACAACTCATCGGACGAGTGGACGCATCTACAATTAGTTGTACACCCGCGAGCGGCGCGATGGCCTCGACATCGATATTCGGTCAAGAGAAAAACCCACGCGGAATACCAAAAGCACCTTTCATCGTGAGTGGACGTCGATTTCATGCAGACACCGATACCATCCTCCGACGTTCTAGGCTAATGTGGAGGAATACATCGGCGGCCCAGATGGCGACGTAGAGGGGTCTCTCAAGGCCTTTCAAGACGCGATCGCGTACGTTTTCTTGTTGGATTCTCGCATGTCACTCTTGAACCGATAAAAGCACAGGAAATATCGCTACATGGATGCCAGTCTGACACAACGCCGTCGGAGCCTCGAAGATAAAATACCAGATATCAAAAAGACACTTTACATGGTCGAGTTTCTGCAAGAGAGACGCGTAAGTAGTCAGTCTGGTCGAATCGAGCGCTCATGAGCTCTCTTTAGGAGGGGAAACAAAAGGTTGACGAGGACACAGATGAACTCGATGACGAGGGTGAAGAGGTCGCAAAGAAACCGTTGACCACGACGTTTGAGTTGAATGACACACTTTATGCAGAGGCAGAACTTGAAGACACTGACACTGTTTACCTCTGGCTAGGGGTATGCTTTCTTGATGTTCGTCCTCCCAATTCCTGTTGATTGCGTTCCTGCAGGCAAACGTGATGCTATCGTACAAACTTGCTGCAGCCATATCGCTCTTGCGATCGAAACTTGGTGTCGCGGAAGCAAGTTTGAAGACGACTATAGAGGATCTAGAGTTCCTTCGTGAGCAACTCACAGTGATGGAGGTGAACACGGCGAGGATGTACAACTGGGATGTGAAACGGAGAAGAGGACGATTAGCAGAACCTGCGGGGAAAGGGGGCTGAACGGATGGTTTGTCGAGCCTACTGTGAATGATCATGCACATGTTTCACTTGTCCGAATCAGCACAATGTGCCAGAAGACGTGCGTAGGATGCAAGAATCTCCGTGGTGGATTGACTACTACTTGTGGCAGGCCCGGCATGCCTCCCAGAATGCCTTGATCACAGAACGTCGCAACGGAAGTGAACTATTTGATCGAGAACGCGCACTTGGTAGCTTTGCTGCATGTCATCCGTGTACACCTGCATCATGACATGGGCCCAATAGGCTGGTGACATACTCCAGCTTGGGTGCTAGATCGGCTCCCTTCTCTCCGTCCTTCCCGGCCCATTTCCCACCTTCTCCTGCCAGTGGGTACACTCGCAAATGTCGGACAACTCCAAGTCGCACACAAACTTGCAGGTACCCGCACCGACGGGCGGCTACGGATCCTGCAACGGCGCGACGGGCACCTCCAAAGTCTATGCAACGGACCTTTATGAAGACGGGTACGACGATCCCGTATACCAAGCAAAAGCCCGCATCTTGAACCATGCCATACAAGACATCGGCATGGGCAAGTACCAGGTATGGTCAAAGATGCGACGTGCGCCCGACTCGTAGTGATGCTGGACGCCGTCACAGTGGTATCTGTTCGTCGTGGCCGGCTTTGGGTGGTTCGCGTATGTCATTCGTGTTCCCTCCCGTCTGGCGTTTGTGCTCATGGTTGGTGCACAGCGACAGCGTCTGGCCCGTGAGTGTACCCAAGAACTTGGAAGGTGTCCAATATTGATATTGAACCATGTTTTGCTAGCTGTTGAGCGCGCTGATTCTAACGCCCGTCATCTACGAATTCCATTTCGACGGTCCCTTTCTGGCTTTGGCATCCAACGTTGGTCTCCTCGTGGGTGCCATCTTTTGGAGCCTCGGATGTGATATCTGGGGTCGAAAGTATGTTTGTCGTCTGTCGTCTGCTTATGTTTAACCAAGCGCTCTAGGTGGTCGTTCAACTTGACACTTTTTATTGCAGGCGCTTTCGGCTTGGCCGCAGGTGGCTCACCCGATTTCGTCACTTTGGCCTCCTTGATTGCCGTCATCGGTGTCGGCGTCGGTGGTACGTTTGTCAAGCGTCATGATGAATCTTGCATTGAACTCCATGGGAGGTAACGTGCCCGTGGACTCGGCTGTCTTTTTGGGTAAGATAGGTGTCTCTTGCATTCTTTGAACCACTTGATGATCTTTTTTTACTAGATTTCATCCCTGCATCACACCAGTACCTTTTGACGATACTCTCCATCTGGTGGTGTCTGGGACAACTAATCTGTAGTCTTGTGAGCCCGAAAAGAGCGTTGTCCGTTTCACTCTCATGCACCTTGTACCTTAGATCGCGTGGCCCCTGATCGCCAATTTCTCTTGCGCCACCTCCGAAAACTGTGACAGGTCTAACAACATGGGATGGAGATACCTTCTCTTCGCGCTCGGCGGGCTCACCCTCTTCCTTTGGGGCCTTCGTTTCTTCGTCTTTACCCTCCTCGAAAGTCCACGATTCCTGTCCGGCATTGGCAAGGACGCAGAAGCAGTCGAGGTCATCCACGAGCTGGCAAGGTACAACGGCAAGACAGCTACGCTCACGGTGGAAGAGCTAGAAACGTCAGGACGAGACTTAGATGTGTCGCCATCGAGAGCGCGGCGCAACATTCTGTCCAAAGACTCCAAGTATGGTGCGGGTCATATCAGGGCGCTGTTTGCCACTCCAAAGATGGCTTGGTCCACCAGTCTGCTCATTATTCTATGGGGTATGCTTATGCTCCCCATGTATTCCGCGGTGTCGTATTGAGTCATTTGGCACGCAAGGCATCATTGGTCTGGCGTCGACGCTCTACAATAATTTTCTGCCTTACTTGTGAGTGGAAATGCAGTTACCGTCCGATGCAGCTTGACCGTCTGTCAAGGTTGGCCAGTCGCGGTGCCGAATTTGGTGACACGTCCCTTTACATCACATACCGCAACGTACGCATACGTACGCATCATGTTGGCGTGTGCTTACACTTCGTGTCCACAGCTCGTGATTTTGAGCACGCTCGGTGTTCCTGCTGCTTTTCTCGCCGGATGGGCCGTCGAGCACCCGCGCATTGGGCGCAAAGGCAGCCTCGCAATTTCCGCAGGCGAGCGCCCCCCTCCTCTGACCTATCCACATCGCCCATTGACCTCCCGCACACTAAAGGACTCACTGGCACGTTTCTCTACGCGAGCACCACGTCGAGGACGTCAAACCAACTCCTGGGGTGGAACTGCGGCTACGTGTTGTGCAGCAACGTGCGTCCGTCTTGCTTTTGCTCGATGCGCGATGAAGCCAGCTATCGTGGGACGGCTAGATGATGTACGGCGTGCTGTATGCCATGTCGCCAGAGATCTTCCCCGCCAAGGATCGTGGGACGGGCAATGGTCTGACGGCCACGGCGGCGCGCGTGTTTGGCGTCATGGTGCGTGTGTCCGTCGTCTGACGTGACTGGGGTCGGAATGATGAATGTTTTGCAGGCACCCGTGATCGCGTTGTACGCGAACTTCGGGACGGCGGTGCCGGTGTAGATC
>JBBPJN010000675.1:0-11160 GCA_038088755.1 Boletus aff. separans
AGAAATGTTGCTCAAAAAAGTGTCCCAATGACATGTCATTTTAATATGGTTATATCTCAGTGCCATGGCAACCAAATCACATGACCAAGGGCTCAGATTCAGGGCAAGGGTTAGGGCTATTGATGATCCTGCAAGGGTTAGAGCTAATGCCTTTTGAGTCTCTTGCAAATATCAACTCTTTGCAAAATAGCCAAACATTGGGACACTTTTTTGAGCCACTGTATGTATCCTGATATAGATTCCGAGCCTGCACATGTATTTGATATTCAAACTGAAGTACAGCGGAGGAGTTACAAGGGTTTATATACTAAGTCCAGTTGAACTCCGGACCAGGAACTGAATAGAATATACCTAAGCAAAGGCAATGTACATAGGATGAGTAAGACGAAAGACGGAGTAGAGGAAAACCCGGAGGGGCTGTACAAACTAAAATGCAGAGTACATACTAGAACAAAAGGAGATAATAAAAGGGGTCCGCCCAGAGGTGCAACTCCATTGGTGTCTGTAGCTTCTGAGATCGAGTTCATCTGAGAACATTTGGAATTGACTGGAGTTGGACTCGGAGAATTCTGGGATGTGACACCAATCTGGTGAAGCCATTGCCAAGCAAACTGGTGTCAGCTCTTCTACTATATCCAAACTTTGCTATAAACACTGTTCCATCCTTTCCAAAGCTATTGAAGGTCATTCTTCCAAGCTTTCTTCTATCAATATTTGTTATGCTCAGCATTTTATTATCTCTGGTAAAGCTGAAACATCTGTTCAAGTCACCAAAGCTCTTACCAATATCATTAACCAGCCTCTCTTCATCAATACAGTTCACCTCCACTTGAAGAAATCTGGCATGAAAGCTATGGTCAAGTGCAAATGCCCTATTTTCTCTACCAAACATTGTAAGGCTTGGTTGGACTTTGCTTATGCCCATAAGAATTGAAATATAGAGGATTAAAAGAAGGTGATATGGTCTGATGAGTCCAAAATCAATTGCCTAGGATCAGATGGGCACAAATGGGCATGAAAAAAGGCTGGTGAGGGGCTTAGTGATAGGCTGGTGACAGGAACCTTTAAGTTTGGAGAAGGTTCTTTAATGATATGAGGCTGTATAACTTGGAAGGGAGTTGGATTTGCTATCAAGATTGATGGTAGGATGGATGAGGACCTCTACCTTCAGATTTTGAAGGATGAACTCCAGCAAACTATGGAGTATTATGGTCTTAATTTTTTAAACATCATTTTTCAGCAAGACAATATAATTCCAAGTACACTTGTAGAAAGGTCAAGGAGTGGCTAGAGAAGCAGGAGTTTAGGACTATGGTTTGGCATGCACAGTTTCCTAACCTAAATCCTCTTAAACATCTCTGGGGTTGGCTGAAAAGAAGGCTTGCAAAGTATGAAAACCCCCTAAAGGAATTTATAAGTTATGGGACAGAGTTTAGGAGGAGTGGAAGAAGATACCTGCTAAGGAGTGTCGGAAATTGATTGAGAGCATACCTAGGAGGATTCAGGCAGTGCTTAGAGCAAAAGGAGGCTATACCAAGTATTAGTAATATCTAAATACCCTTGACAATTGAAAAGTAAAAAAATCCTTTCTATGATATTGCTGTTTTAAAATGGTCATATCTTCATAGTGTGTGAACCAAATCATATGATATAGAGAGCAATCTGGTAGCCAAGAGTGAGTACTATTTATAACTCCACCAAAGCCAGATGAGATTCTCACAGTGGCTGGTGGTGTGCTGAACACATCACTATTAGAGTTAGTATGGAAAGGATTTTTGGAGTTGCTGTACATGAGGAGAATTGAATTCTTATATACTTTGGGAAACCTAGATAATATAATCTAATTGGAATGCTAAGTATGTATAAACAAGCCAATAGAATGAGAGAAAGTTTGATAAGAAAGGTGGAAATATAATTATGAATGTGTAATAAGGCTTAAATCAGTATGGAGAGATATAAAGGGAATATAGGAGAGAAAATTCCTAACATCACCTTCCTCTTAATAGTCAACATTCAGTGCAGTTTTGAGTATTGTTGCAGATAGATAGTTGAGTTGGTCATGGAAAGCAATATACTTGGTAGTTTAGAACAAAAAAAAAAAGAATTGATAACAGCTTGTTATAACAAATTGAACAAATATACAAAGGATCAGAGTTATGTAATTAAAGGTAAATCACATTTTAACTTGGGGGTGTGATGTAGTATGATATAAGCAATGAAATTTTACAACTGCCTCATGAGTATTGATTAATTCATTCATATTCACTTGTGTTCTTTATATGGAAAACTATGCCAATAGACAAGATATTTGATATGTCACTGTTGCTTACAAGAGTTAAGAATATATTTGATCTTGTGTTCTTTGCTATGTTGAATAAGCACTGTCAATAGAGGTAGAGCAGTTTTTTTGCAATAAAAACATGCCAGGAGTCTAAGATCATAAGAGGCACTTATTAAAGACCAAATAAATTTATCTCTAGGATTTGTCCAATTTTAACTTGCAGACATCCAAATCCATCTTGGCAAGGACTTTGAATGGCCTATAGCATCTGTTATTGAGCTTGCAAATAATCAGTTACTACAAATATTGATTGCCTCAAGCAACACAAGATCATTAGGTTAATGTTTGTGTTATTATAGGCATTTCATATCCACAATAGTGTGCTTCAGGGCCACACATGCTTTGTTTTGAATGTAATGTATGTATTTGGCAAAGTCTTTGGCCAAAGTATTATGAACTATTCTCCATCAGTCAACTTCAATGAGGAATTGTTGACTGTAGTTGAGCTGGAATGGAAAGTGGCTGGTTATATTGAAACTACTCTAGTTGTGTGCAAATTCAGCAGATGGGAGTTACTTAGTCCAATTAGTTTGCTTATGATTTATGTAAAGGTGCAAATACTATTCAATCTTCATATTAAAGCACTTCATCTGCATATTAGTTTAAGGATGGAAAGTTGTGGATGGATTGGCTTTAATTTTGAAAAGAGTTTAGAAATCTTGTATAAAAAATAAAACAAATTGGGAACTACATATGTTGTTAAAAATGATCTTTAATGGCATACCATGGAGTTTGAATATATGATCATAAACAATCTTGACAATATTAAAAGTTATAATGATGTTGTATGTAGGAAAAGTATAAAGTTTACCCATAGTACAACCAGGACAAATGGAATCTTCCATAGAAAACTTGATATTAGGCAAATTCATGGTGTACTTGCAGATATAATACAAGATATCTTTCAAAGAGTATCCAAATTGTTTATAAAAGATATTACAAGTTAATGTCCTAGTCAAGTATGCAAAATATCCATGATTAGGTAGAGCTTCAATTGTAAAGAGACCACAACTGATGTAACTAGAAATAAATAGGATGAGAATAATATCATCACCATAAGTAATGGTCAGCTGTCTAGCATCTTCATATATTTTCACACCATATGCTAATAGAACATCAAGAGAGACTAGTCTAACTTTTGAGTTGGATGTATAATCAATATTATGCAAATCTAAGATATGAGACTTGTATTGGGCATCTTTCCAGCATACTAGTATTCAATCTTATTCTTCAATGAAAATGACACCAAATATTATTAAAACTAATATTTAGTCTTTTATTAGCAGAGGTTTATATTTGATAAAGTTAGTTTTATAAGGTGAAAAGTATATTAAGGCACCTGAATCAAGAATTCAATAGAATTCAATACTTTCTGGGTAGATCACATGTATGTCAAAACCAGCAAGCATGTGCGCAGCCCTCGTCAACCCTGACACCACCATTCTTCGTACCTATACATATACGTTACATTCTTCGTATGACACGCTTCTGCATTCTTGTACCTACATACCTTATGCTTTGCAATGTAGACCCTACATTCTACATATTTCCTTTTACATCCAAGTACATATAGCCAGTAGTATATAGTCCTCTTCGTGATGACCGCTACCTCAGTCCGTTTACTGCATGCGACTGAGGTGAGCTCCCCCCTTTTTCTTCTCGATTATGCACGATTAATACTTATACTGTATATAGACTGTTCATCTAGGTATCTACTAATCACTAGTCCGTTTACTGCATGCAACTGAGACTGTTCGTCTAGCTGCGCGCTCCCTATCTGCCCATTCGTCCTTTCACACTCAGTCGATTCCACTTGCTCTACATGGCTTTTTAGTGGGAGTTAAGGATAGACTCACACTGTACTTCATTGTCCGGCCAGTGGTTAGTGACTGCTGCAAGTCAGCTTGAGATCAGTGCGAAGCAAAGGCCAGAGTCTGTGGAGTGTATAGCTCCCTTTCTTTGAGTCCTTAACAGACTTTAACATTCACCTTCGGTCATCACATGACCCAACACGTGATTGTGGGAACAACACGTGACCTGGGTCTAGACTCTAACACATGCCCACCTTATCTATTCCCATGGTAATCTCCATATACTTCCTTATTTCCCACAGTAATCACTGCTCCTTCTCTTCTCTTCTTTTTGATTTCCATTTACTTCTTATTTAATCTCCATTATCATATACTCATACTTAGACTAATTAGTTTTCACCTTGTCTATACGTACCTTACACTCATTGCATTATAAAAAGGCAAGTGGTTCAAGTTGAGTCCCTCAGTCGAATCCACTTGCTTCTACATGGCCTTTAGGCAGAAAGTTAAGGACTAGGCTCACCACCTCTGTATTGAGTCTGGCCAGTGCTGGTGAGTGCTGCAAGCTTGGAGCATGGTGTTGGTGGGATGTCTATCCATGTAATCCATAACAATGGAGTATCATGCACTTTGTTACACTGCTCTTGCTGTTATCATTGCTGCTACACAAAACATACCCAGTTTCCCTCCCCAAAGTTGTCCCACTCACCCCCTGATCCCCATTAATGACATGGAAAGTGGTACAACCTTCCCCTAGTAGCCCATCTGCTGCCAAAAAATAAGCTTGTAAGTTGTTATTTCTGTCTGAACCCACAAGCAGAAGGAGCAGTGTTGACCATTCACCTCCATGACATAGGACAGGTTGATTGACCTTGGTTGCACTCCTATCAACCTCAGATTGTAGAGCAATGAAAAATATGGTGGCATTTAATTCGTCGTGCCAATTCTTGATTAGTCTCCACTCCCCGTTTGTTCATCTTGTGGTAATTTGTGTGAACATGGTTGGACAAATAGATCTTTCTTTGGTTTTAGAACACACCTGAGAGAACAGCAGTCTGTTTAAGAACCATCCAGAAGCCCAATGTTCTGCACTATAGAACAATCGGCGAAGCAATCAGGACTGGCATATGCATCTCGAGAGCGAGCACACACCTGCTACCCCTGATCCAGGGTGGTTCTTGACTCTGACTATCTGTCTGTCTATTCAATGATAACAGCTAGCCACATGTCGCAATTGCTTGGTTCCGTGATGAAAAACATGGGCATTGGATACATCAGACAAAATAACACCAAACAGGCTAGTACAGCTTTTGCAGACGTGTCAGTCCTTTAAGTAATCGGATGGCTCAGGCAAGGTAGGTGGGCCAGTGATGTTGTCAGGTCGGCGTTCTTGGATCTCAATCTCTTTTGGATACATACCGCGTTTCCTAGTATGGGGACATCCAAGTCATATCATTTGATTGGGGGTGACATCACTCACCGAGTCATGAAGAATGAACCTGCTTGTACACCAACGTTGGCAGATAAATGTGAAGGGTCCAGCTCAGCGAGGAGATCACGTACACGTGGAGCAGGCTAATGTTGGCTCCCCGTGACAGTGGAAAAGTCATGGTGATGGCCTGACCGACTCGGCCGTGTTCCTTTCCAGCGTCGGATTGAAATGTTTTGGATGGGATGGGAAAGACATGCTGGAAATTTTGGTGCATTAGAACTGCAATTTAGTGTATCACGTTATCTGCTTGACACTCTACCATCGAGAGGTGCAATTGGAGGATGGCTAGCAAGAAAGCTCCGAGTCAATGACCACCCGAGAACGGTCGCGTACTTAGTTCCTGGATTACAGAATGGCAAGCATACACCAACTTTCAGATGTAGTACAAAGCACTCCGTAGCTAAGATAGCCCCCAAGAAACACTGCTGGGATGGTGCGTGGGACCGACGTGCCTGAGCACAACGTTACATGCACTTCGAGCCTAACACGTTACGAATCTCAGAGTTGTCCTTTCAACTTGAAGTACGTGATCTCAACCTGTTCTCCTGAACTTCGCTCTCCAAATGGGCCCCGCGCGCTCGGTAGAAAATGCAAACATGGTACACACGTCGAAATGCGTGGAAACGAGTGCAGCGTCGATGGTGTCCCGACAACCCCATTTAGGTATCGAGTGTCAGTCCGCCCAACCCAACTGTTCATCCCCTCCCAAGTTGGTCCCTGGTGCATCCAAGATGACGTTAACCACCACCAACATGGAACGAGATGTTTCCACGTCGGTGCTAGTCGATCAGCGTCCCGGGGGGTGAAAGACGATGGACGCACGATCTTCTGTTGACTAGACTGTTCCGAATGGCCCGGATTGAGTGAGGACTGCACGCCAAGTGAAGTCCTGTTTACGTGCGAACGAGCGCCCTCAAGTTCTCGTTCGTGCGCTCCCCACACATGTTGTCGCTTTCGCCATCGGTCCTTCGCTGGTCTCTCGCCTTCGCCTTCGCATGTGTGTATGCACCCTTTTCATCCTCAGTCGCTGTTCATATACAAACGCGAACCCGAATTAGTTGTTATCCCTGACCTCCTGATGCACGCTGCGGTCACACATACTGACCCGCTCGTTAGAGGTCAATATCCGATATCCGATGTTCTATACTTATTCAAGGCCTGCCTTGGTGCGAGTGCCAATGCCATGCTTCCTGTATATGAACGTACTAACCTTTCGTGCTCAGTCAATAGCCACATCATACGGGCTACAACGCCGAATAGGAAGGGAGAAGCGAATGGCTTCGACAGTTGCAAAGCCAGGTAATCGAACCGTTTCGAATGTTGGATCGGATGGCATCAGCCGAAGACAATCCACATGGTTTCATCACAGGGATTAATGGAGCAGTCTCAGCTCCCTGGCATCCTCACGGGCAGTGAGTAGACCGTTCTACGAGATTCATTCGTGCAAGAACGTCCAAATCGAGATATTCAATCTATGTATACATCTAGCGCCTTTTCGTCTGTGCCACAGTCCTGCATGGGTGTAAACCATCCACACCTGCTCTCTATGTTTGTGTGTGACTGAAACGCTGTGACTCCTCCAGCTCGATTGCTCTCCCGCGTCAGAAGCTAGCCTTGGCTACAGGAGCCAATGCACGAGACCCGACTCAAGTATATGGTCTCAAGGGTAGGTGCAGTGTGCCATTGGAATACAGCCTCGAATGTCCGCCCCCACGTCCGTGACTCTTGGGCATGCGATCACGACAATTACACGTTTTCTCCGTGCAGTAGCCTCCGGATGTACCATACATGCTGTAGCAACCCCCGAGCCGAAACACAAGACACATAGATAATTTGGCGAATAGATAGGGATAGTAGGTAGTATCAAAAGGCATCATTCAATATTCACCGCTCGGGACCGAGATCGAGTTTCGGCAGCCAATCCAGACCCTCCAAGTCATCCGATACTAGACCTGACTGGTATTATCCTTGTGCCAAATTGCCTCCGATTCACCGCCTGCCTCTCCCTCGACAACCTCTCCCGGGGTAACATCCACAAACACAATTGTGGACTTGGCTGTTTTTTCACCGGAATTTGCTTGTGACGATAAACCGAATCCAGTGTCAATCCCCTGCCACTGGGTCTGGAGCGTGCGCTGGTCATACAACTCCCGTACGCTGATGATGAACCGCGGCATAAGGGGGATGAGTGTTGCACAAGACAACGAGCAGACGAAGAGCAGCGGAATTGTGGCTGGTGGTAACGACCCCATGATATTAAAGAATGTGTTCCTATAAGTTTAAAAGGGGAAAATCTCAGTCGCTGGATCACTAGTGGCTCAGGAGTTGTAAGATGGGTGAAAAGAATATGTGATAGTGGTGCTTCAAACTGGAAATGGAAGAGAGGGGAAAGGGTGACTTACACAACAAAATAAAGAATTCCATCTCTTGTAAATTGCTGCATGTACTGGTTGGGCTGCCATTGCTTGGTTGCTTTGTACATCTCAATCGATTGCTTAAAAGTCTGGCTGACAGCTAAAATCAAAAGCAGGACACCAAGAACAATTCCCAGGCTTGCAGGATAGATATCAAGTATAGGACCACCTGAACCTAAATCCTCACAAAAAGAGGATGTAAAAACATGGCCAACTGTGACTAGAGAGAAAGATAACAGAAGGTGAGCAATGCATATAATGGAACTTCAGACATACCTGAAAGGTCTGCAGTATTGAAATTGGAGGAGAAGCCTGCATAAATACAGGAAAAAATAACCAGTGGCACATAAATGAACAAAAGAACACCAAGAATTGTTTTGGATTGATTCCACATTGCATATACTCTTACAATCATTATCACTGCAATTTGAAGAAATAGTCAAAGAAACTAAAATTAGAAGAGATAGTAAGTGACTCACAATTAGCAGCTGCAAGAAATACTGCATATTGCCAGAATATTGCCATATAGACTGCAGTGCCTTTAAAATATCCATGACTATGCTATGTCAAAGAAAATAAATCAAGGTACTTACACCTGTAAAATCATTATAATACAACTTTTAACCAGAATTAAGATGCATACAACTAGTGAAATAATGATCATTAATAACAAACAAGATATAACACTGGAAAAAAAACTCACTATCATAGGGCCAGGCATAAAGGAAGTACCAACTGTAAATTATATCATTAGCTCAACCAACCTTTTATTTAGTCCTGAACATACTGAAGCCAAGAAGCCTTGATTAGTACATATTTGTTGTTAAGCTTGTATCTAGTTTGCAGCATATCAACCAGACTCACATAGCAAAACAAAAACCAACATAGCGGACCTAGTCAAAAGATATAGATATGCAATGAAATATCCTCTTAGCCCATTATACTCACCAGGAGAAACATTGTGGAGATCCATGTCCAGGATCTGAGCTGTGATACTATGAGAGACTTGCCAACTACTGGATGAATATCATCTCATTACCCAGATATACTCTATCTATAAATATCGTTGGTCAATAGATTGGACATGAAAAGTCAAGTAACGTACCTCTCTTGAAAAGGTAAGAACTGAAAGTGGTAGGAACCAATCCATCGTGTTAGTTTAGATAGGACGGTGCGAAATACTATCACGCACGATAATCGTATATAACGACCGTAATGAAGACGACTGCTAGCCCATAGCCTGTTAATGAAATTCGTTGTTGAAGACATGAGTGTCCGCACGGGATGCATAGTTATTCACGTCGAGAAACTCCAATTTTGTGGACTGTGGCAGGTGGGACGACATTGACATGATGTGCTGAGGGGAAACAACGGTGCCTGGGGAAGAGGGTGGTTGCCAAACAGTTCAGCCGCAAAATCCTTGGTAATTATATCTTCTACACAGCATTTAGACAATTTGGTCCGGGACCGGAGAGTCTGCCAGCGAGGCGCGTTTGAAACAAAAATGAATTCATCTTCGAAGATAGCACAGACATTTGCGGCCAATAAGAATTGTGGTTGTTAGCCCGGTCGAAGGTCAGGATGATATCGCCTCTGGATGGAAAGTAAGTAACTTGGCTTGTTTGACGCCTGCATTCCCACCGTTCATTTATCTCAAGCGCCACAGAAGATTAAAAACGCCATCGTTCCTGATTAGTGGTCATTCCACTGGCACTGCATCAAGCCACTGGCGGCATTGAACGGAGTCTGGGCCAGTCCCAGTATTCACTCAAGTTGCCCGTCACCCGCCAACACGTATTCCTTTCCAGCCTTTTGCTTTTGCCGACACCGGGGAAATTTTTCGTGGTTGGGTGACATGCTTGAATGGACCACATTAACTGACCTGTGAGTTAAAGGTAACGACCAATGGCCTGATAGACGGCGATTCATCAGCCAGCAAAAGGCAATTAAATTAACTATCCCAAATAAACCTATGACCGCTCTCCTCACCCTCATCAATCATCTACGGGTTTTTCGTGTCAGGTGACGAAGGTTCCGATGATCGGACGTGGTGCGGAAAACCATGGCTTCCATTAACGTTGATCCGAACCATACTTATGCGCGAGCATCAAGGAATGTACGGAAGGTATTGCCGAGGACTAGCATAGGTAGTAGTTTATTCGCCCTATCAGGCACGAAGTTGGAATGGCAAGTTGTTTTTTGCTTGATCGAGCGCTAACGCCCACCTGGCCATCGCCCTGGCATCTAGTGCAAATGTTACGTTGGTAAGTAGTTCGCTTGATCAAGTGCTGTGCCCACTCTATCGTGCTCGATAACTCTTCGGAACGGCGTGAATAGATTCCTGTTCCCGAATGTAGTCTAGCTCAATAGCAAGATGAACGTCCTCATGCTCACTCGGCGCCTGGTCATCGATCGCCCATCTAGCGCGAAATTGGAATGGTAAGTTGTTCGCTTGATCGAGCACTACGCCCACTCCATCTTCCTTGGTTGCTCTCTCGGCATGAACTGCTTTCTACACAATAAGTAACATCAACGTCCTCATGTTCGGTCGGCAAGACGAGTGTACCAGTACGCCCCCCAAATTCGAGCACGAGAACCCGTGGATTTGATAGATGACGAGAATCAATCAGCCGTCACTCCCACCAACCGCAGACCTCACCTTCATCAATCACCTACGGCCATCTTGGCGCGGTATGAGTGGACCGCCGTTCCCTGTGCGTGCCGCTTAATTAATGTGCACGTTTGCGATAAGCCCGAGGGCCAGACAGGTTCTGGAACCAGTGGAGCGGAACGCGATCGCTTCCAACATCTATCCTAGGTGGCCAAAGTCAGAACGACAGACCATCGCGACAATGGCTATACGCCTAGACCCACCAACAACGCCTGTTCTCCCGATCCGTAATATCACGAAACAATCTGACCTAGACGACTGTCTAAACCCGGTTTCCCCTGTAGGTCTTCCTTGCCCACTTTATTCGCGAGGGTGAGAATGATGTAGCACTCGTGCGGTTGCAATGCTTGGAAACGGAATCGACAGTAACTGCACCATGTTAGAGATCAGCGAATTCATGCAGGTCAAAAGGCAGGCACCACAGACCGAGA
>JBBPJN010000676.1:0-11159 GCA_038088755.1 Boletus aff. separans
TATCGTATGAACCGCTTCACTGGCACTCCTGTGAATACTGTTTGGTTTGTGGCTGCGATTGCCACCCTTCTTGGCCTTCTCTCCCTCGCAGGTGCTCAAGCTATCAATGCCGTGTTTGCACTGTCCGTGACCGGGCTCTACGTTGCGTATTCCATTCCCATCGCAGCGAGATTCATCTTCAAGAACGACTTCAAGCCTGGTCCGTTCAATCTCGGAATATTCGTTAGTCCCTCTCAAGATGCACAGGACAGAGACAGACGCTGACCCCACGTCGCACAGAGTCTCCCCGTCGCCATTATTTCTGTCACTTTCATGGCATTTATGGATGTCGTCTTCTTCTTCCCTACGACACCCCAGACGAGCACACCGAACATGAACTATACCGTCGTCGTTCTGGGCGGCGTCCTCGCGCTCTCGCTCATCTGGTACTACTTCCCCGTATATGGCGGTGTACACTGGTTCACCGGGCCGGTGCCCAACGTCGACAAGGAGGACCCTGCCACAGAACCTGCGAGCAGGAACTCTTTTTCGGCGGAGAACAAGGTGGAGGCGGTCGTGGACGAGAAATCTGTAGAAGTACCGTGATCATGTGATGTCGATGACTTGTGTCCATTATCGCATTTATTCGCTCTGCTATCGATTTCAAGTTGTTCTGCACGCTTGCGTTCGTTTACACGACTTCTGTGCTTGGGTCAGGAGATGTGATACGCTGAGCGTCCCAAGCTCAACGTATTGCCACGGTCTCTGATGAGAATCTCGAGTCACCTAAGGGCGCGAGGATCGAGGTCTGAAGATTTTGTACAGCGATATAGCGTCAATGAAGATGCAAAGCGCGCACGCGTCTTTTCGAAATGCAGATGGTTCCCCCGCCTTTTTTTTTGTCCCGCAAGACATTGGATGAATGAACGAGAAGCGTGACAGTTTTGACATTCCGTTTGTTGGTCGACGGACGAACGTAAAGTACAAATTCATTCATAAGCTAGACGAAGCGCGCGCGCGAATCAAGGCCGAGTCAAGATACTCGGATATGGTTGCGCATTCTTTGAGACCGCCACAAAAGGGCGCTCACAACTCCCTTTGCCTTGGATACACTTGGCAATGGCGGCACCGGCACTCTGGCCTTCGAAATAGGCACCCTGCAAGAAACCTGGATCGACGACGATCGAGAGCATTCGATGCACACGACAGTGAGCGGCGCTGCCAAAAAAAAAAAAAAAAAAAACGACGACGCACCAAAGTACCGCACGCTGGTGGCTTCGCCAGCAAACCAAAGGCGGTTGTTGAGCGTCGCTCCCAGGTTTTCAGAGTGTGCAGGGACGTAGGACGGTCCCCAATTCGAGTACGAGCCCCGGAACAGCTTGTTCCCGGCCCATATCGGAAAGTACATGGCGATGGGTTGGGGCACAGTAATGTTGGGAAACATGCGTTGGAGGACTTGCGTGACTTCCAATCGGACCTGATCCAGAGTGAGCTGCTCGACGTACAGAGACCAATCTCCCTGGAAAGAACGTGAGCTTGGGGTCGTCGTGGCTCGGTTCACTTACGGTAACCGTGACAAAGAGTACGCTAGAACCTGGGAGGAATCCGGCGTGATCCAAACTCTGCCAGACAGGATACATTCCTCTTTGCTTCGCTGCATACAGTCCCATCTAATACGACGTGTATAGGATATGTCACCCCAGCCTGGTAGTGCTTACCTCTGTGGGAAACCAGAACGTCTCGTTGAATTGAAGGAAAATCTTTGTGTAGGTAGCCTAGCGCAGGGTAAGGTCCTAAGTCTAAATCCGATGTCAAAGCTACACCAACCATTTCAATGCTATTGACGGCCTCAATCTTCCAATCAGGCAGGGGGGGTTGGAAGACAACATCACTGTTTTGCAAGACGCCAACGCTGAACGTACACAAAACGTGATCAGCAGTGATTGTCAGGCCATTGTTCGTGTGCACCGTGACGATATCTTTATCATATTTGATGAGGGTGACGGTCTCGTTGTAAATCACCTGTTGTGGTCGTAGAAATTCCGCCGCTTCCGCTTGCGCGATGTATACGAATCCTCGCTGGTCAATGGACATCCGGTTGACACCGGAAAACCCTCCAGACTCGGGGACGTACGTGAAATTGTTGTTCTATCAAAAGTGAAGATGGAATCCCAAAGGATGAGAGTCAATCAATGGCTTACCCATGCAGAAGCGAGCCACGAAGTCTGAGAGGGTGACTAAGGACGACTCAAAATGGTGAATCAAGGTATACATCACATTGCATACCTGTGCATCTGCATCGAGTGGTAGTCGATCGAATAAATTAGCATCCATCGCTACACAAAACATGATATGACTTGCATTCCTGATGGACGAGTCAGCCAACTCTAGTATGCAAAGTAACTTTTACCTACGAAGTCGATTTGGAAGTATTCGCTAGCAACCTCTTGCGGTGTCTTGGGGCTGACACCCATTATGCCATACGCCGATCTGAGACTTAGATCAACTTCACCCTCTTGCAACCGCTGGCCTAGTTCGCAGTAATCATGCAACATTCAAGACGAAGAAAGAAGATCAACAATCACAATCAACATACCTGCTAGTACAGTGGCCTGATCAAAATTATCGATCGCTTTGTTAAGCACGTCAGTGTAGTTGTTGTAACCACTGTCGTCGTAGGTGGCTAAGGTCCATCAATACGCTGTGCGCATCCACAGCCCAAAATCATGAACATACTAATGCTCCCATAGTCATTGTAAACTGTTTTCAAATTATGTTTGAGTGCCAATTCCCAAATGGGATTTGCGGGACCGTCGCCTTGCTGTGTCCCCTGGACCCAGTTGGGGCCCAGCTCGACGACGAGTTGTTTCCCTGGCACACCAAACGCCTTTGGGATCATACGGCCACCCAACTCGGCCTTGGCATCAAGGATAATGAAGTCACCGATGCCTTGTTCGTGAAGCGTTCGAGCGGCGATAATGCCCGTCATACCACCGCCGAGGATAAGGACGGTGGTGTGATTCGGCGCAGTGGCCGTCGAATCGGCATTTTCGGCGAACACACTTAAAGCAGGGGACAACAGCCCAAGCAGAACAAAACAGGAAGACACTCTGAAGAGAAACATGTCAGATAGGGAGAAGAGACTTCGAGGACAACAATGGCAGACAGCGGTTTATAAGGGACGAGAAATACCCGGGAAGCGAGTAGGACTCGCCCGATCAGTGGAAGGCTCACCTGACGTTACTGGTCGACTCGTTTATGCAGCTGTTTCAGAAGTCCTAATGCCCGCCAAGATGTGTTTGTATACCGTGTGATGAGCCCCGGCAGAAGCTCCATCAACAAACCAGAGCGATATTAGCCGAGGTCTTCGACCACGTTTAACTGACTAAAGAGGGATAGTGCAGTCTTTTATCACGTATCGAACTAGTACCGACCAATCAGAAGAACTCGCATAGAGTTGCAGAAAGCATAACGTTACAGTGCTGCTTTTCAGACAAATCACAGCTAGCTGCGAAAGTCTAGGCCGAATTTTAGATCCTCTGACTTTGAATTTTGTTTATGCTAATGGAGAAGAACCAAAAGATAACAAAGTTCGAAATGGAGACTGACCCGAAGTATGTTGATAAGGTATAGTGGGTACGACGAAGGTCCTACTCCCCTTATAAACAAGAATTTGGAGTCGAAGTATCAAAAATTCGGCCTAGAGATTTGCAGGTTACTGTAGAAGTCGGCGGTGAAATGAGTCAGATACGAGGCCATGCAGCCAGCCATCTGCAAAGTAGAGCCGAGCCTGCACTTACCCGAACAAAGAGTTCGCCAAAGACTTGGCTAGCCAGAAAAGTGCCGTACCATGTTGTGGCACAATAAGCCTCGCGTGGGCTTGCCAAGGACTTCAAAAACATTCTTTCAGATGGATGGTCAGAAAAATCTCCGGTCGACTAAGCGTCGGTCCTGCGAAAGGTGTTTCTGCTGAAACTACCGTTTATATGCGCTGGGGGTCACTGGCGCGCCGCACACGCACTCGGAGTGGACAGTACTGCGCGCACTGCTGGACCATTGGATGCGCCGAGATGGCATATTGTCCCGCTAGGCAACTGGCACGAATTAGGAGGGTGGACGTCAGCGGTCAATGTATAATTCCAGCGACAAACGGAATACAATGATGTAGAATGCAGACGACTGTGCGACAAAGGAGAAGCACGAGGGGCTCGAGCGTCCACAAAGTCATGTGAGCCAAGTAGTTGGACGTTCGAGTCAAGCCCTTCAGGAGGAATCTGACGAGCCTGCTTGATTGCTTGTTGGTTTCAGAATGAGGGTGTGAGGCGGAAACTTGAAATCTCCAAGAGCCTTGCCGCCGACTGGTGACCAAATTAAAACCTTTACTTGAGGCTGTTCAAAAGATTCTCGTTCTGACTGGACCCTTCTAAAATTAAGTGGTATGTATATAGGAATGAGTGATTCCTGCACCGATGATTTGAATGCTACTGCCAGAGTGCTAGGCATTCGGGTCGTCGGTAATTCCTATTCAGTCTGTTTCCTTATGCCAGAGCAGCCAGGCGTCGTGATCTACGAGTATTAGGATTTCGTTGGCCTTCAGCGGCACTTTTCGATAAGTGAGGAAGAGCGTTCGGAACGCGAAGCGCCACCAGACTCTGTCCGCGGCTCTCACGCTGCAAGCACACACCCAATGCAATATTTAACAACGCTCCGAGACTGACACGAGGCCGACGTCTGGTAGAAAAGAAAATGAAGCAACGATAGAAAATAATCCCCAAAGAAAAGGTTTTGCCTGAGGTGTGTGAACGTCCACTCCGAGTCGATCATCAGAGTCGGTCTGCACAATCACGAACGATGTGGCAAGCAAGAGGGAATGCCAGATTGCATCCTTGCCTCGGCCTGTTTCTACTCAAGTACCTTCTTACATGTCTGACATTTTTGGCTGAGTTCATACTGAAGAACTGTAAGCAAGGGATGGAGGAAACTAACAAATAAAAGTCTAATTTGGGTGGGGGCAAGACAAAGGCGAAGTCAAACAGCTCTGATAGGGCTGCGCATTCTTTGGAGTTGTGGTGTGATGGAATTCACAACTGCCCTTGCCTTGAATACATGCAGCGAGGGCATAGCCGGCGACTTGACCCTCAAAGTAGGCTCCTTGTAGGAGACCTGACGCGAGAGCGCATCAGCAGACATTTTACAGCGAGCCTCTGCACATAACGCACCAAAGTGCTTATTACTCGTAGCTTCACCAGCGAACCAAAGCTGATTATTGACTGTCGCCTTCAAGTTGTCTAATTCCGCCGGGACGTATGGCGGCCCCCAATTCGCGTAGGAGCCACGGTACAGCGCGTTCGAAGCCCAAGCCGACGTGTGAATAAGAATAGGTTCGGGAACGGTAATGTTGGGATACATCGCCCGGAGAACCTCCATGACTTCAGACTGCACTTGGTCAGCAGTGAGCTGTTCAACGTAGAGTGCCCAATCTCCCTGAGACAGCATTAAAGCAACGTCCATCGCAGCTCGTGATTCACTTACGGTTACCGTGACAAGGATTATGCCAGAACCCGGAAAGAATCCGACGTGATCCAGGCTCTGCCAGACAGGAAATTTTCCTCTTTGTTTCGCTGCATACAATCCCATCTAATACGGCGTCAACAGGATATATCATCCCGTTATGGTTGGCTTACTTCTGTGGGGAACCAGAATGTCTCATTGAATTGAAGGAAAATCTTTGTGTACGTGGCCTAGCGCAACGTGAGTTCCCAAATGCATATCCAGAGGCCAACTTACCATATCGATGCTATTGATAGCCTCGATTTTCCAATCGGGCAGGGGAGGTTGGAAGATAACATCACTGTTTTGCAGCACCCCGACGCTGAACGTACACAAAACGTGATCAGCAGTGATTGTCAGACCATTGCTCGTGTGCGCCTTGACAGTATCTGTGCCATATTCGATGAGGTTGACGGTCTCATTGTAGATCACCTGTTGGGGTTGTAGAAATTCCGCCGCCTCCGCCTTTGCAATATATTCGAATCCTCGCTGATCGATGGACATCCGGTGGGCATTAGAGAACCCCCCATATTCGGGGACGTACGTGAAATTCTTTTTCTATCAAAATTGAGGAAGAAGACAACTCAGTACCAACCCATGTCTCACCCATGACGAAGCAATCCACGAGGTTTGTGAAGGTGACTAAGGACGTTAAAATGGGGGCTCAAGGTTTACATCAGATTGCATACCTGTGCAACTGTATCGATTGGTAACCAATCGAGGAAATTAGCACTCATCAACACACAAAGCAAGATATGACTTGCATTCCTAGTTGCAGGATTAACTGACCCTGACACAACACAAGGTAACTTTAACTTACAAAGTCAATTTGGAAGTAGTCGCTGACAACCTCTTGTGGCGTCTTTGGGCTGGTGCCCATGAGACCGTATGCCGATCCAAGGCTCAGATCAACTTTGCCCTCTTTTAACCGCCGACCTAGTAGTCCGCAACGATCAGGTGACTTCGAGACGGGAAAGGAAGCTCGATATACCCGCAAGAACGGTGGCCTGGTCAAAATTATTAATTGCCTTGTTCAGCACGTCGGTATAGTCACTATAACCACTGTCGTCGTAAGTAGCTGCGAACCATAAGTACTTGACATACATGGCACGAAATGAAATAATATACATACTAACACTTCCGTATATGTCATTGGGGACGGTACTCAGGTTATGCTTGAGCGCCAATTCCCAGATAGGATTTGCAGTGCCGTTGCCTTGCTGTGTTCCCTGAATCCAGCCTGGGCCGAGCTCGACGACGACTTGTCTACCTGGCACACCGAATGTCTTACGGATCATACGGCCACCGAGCTCGGTCTTGGCGTCAAGGATGATGAAGTCGTTGATGCCTTGTTCATAAAGGGTCCGAGCGGCAATGATACCCGTCATACCTCCACCAAGGATGAGGACGGTGGTGTGATTGGACGCGGTGGACGTCATATTGGTACTCTCGGTGCATACAGCTAAGGGGGCGGACAGAAGCCCAGGCAGGGCAAGATAGGGCCACACTCTAGAGAGAAACATGTCAGGATGGTAGAGAAGGGGCTTTGACGCGAACAACGATTTATAAAAGACGAGAGTCGGAACTGGCAAGGGATCGAGTCGTGAACTTCCACTAGTTACTATGCAACCAAGTGAGATGCGGGTAAACCGGAATCTCAAACGAGTTTAGTATACCCTCGGCCTAAATATTCAAGAGACTGGAATCAGTAAGGTACTACTAAAGTAATATGTACCGCGGAATCGACAGCATAACATACCGCAATGACCCGACAGCTATGCGGATTGCTCCGCCTGCCCCCCCAGTCCGTCCGGACTGAGCACATTTGAAGAGGCACTCTTGAACCTACAAAGCAGCTGTGGAAATGGCAGCTCAAGGATCCAAGAGACTGCCACTCACGTGTCACTGGCATGCTGCAAAGGAGTAGGATCACGTGATACCACTACAGCATAGAACGCGGGCTGATGCATGTTGAACTACGCTTGATGATATGGACTGCGATTAGTATTAAGAACGTTGCCTAGTGATGATCGGATCCCACCAACACTTCGATCCACCGCCGCAGCCATGATCAATATTACACTGAAGTCCCTGCCAACCTCTTTCTGCATGCCACTACCCGCCACTGGGTTTGATCGATCGATCCCGATTTGAGGTATTTACTGCTGGGCATGTAGTAAACCCTTGACCCAATATATTGCGGTCGGCTCTACCACGGTGCTGTCAAAGCGCCACACGTCTGCGAACACGTTTGTGCACGTCGGTGAGTTTCGTCAGTCATCGAGTCATTCTCTGCTTGTCCATCGCCTTTATGGAAGGAAGCAGTACAAGGCTGTCACGCAGCACTGTGGCACACTCACATGGAAGCAGTGACTATCTCCTCGTCTTTCGTTTTTAGGCTGAATTGACTCGAGTGGACACAGGCGCGCAACGTCGTGTTATTCGGTGAATGTGGTGCGGGGAAGTCTTCCATCATCAACGCGATCGTCGGACGGCCGGTGGCCAAGACCTCCAATGACGTCTTAGGGTGCACCGATGACAACGTCTCGTACAGCGTCAGGCTGGACACGGAGATTAAAGTCAACCTTTGGGACACTATCGGACTGGATGAAGGAACTGCCGGCAGAATCCCCGCAGACCAAGCGAAACAGCGTCTGAAATTGTTCCTGCAAACGCGGATTGCGGCCACAGAGGGTGTCGACCTCCTCCTATTCTGTATTCGCGGAGCCGGTGGAACGAAGCGCTTGCCCCTGAAGCGGGGTCACTGGGACAAATATCAGTTCGTATTCGAACAAGTATGCAAGAAGAGGCTCCCAATAGCATTGATCGTCACTCATCTTGAGTCTTACGACCCTGGTCAAGACATGGACACGTGGTGGGATCACAACGAGGGTAAAATATTGGAATTCGGGTTTCAGTTCTGCGCACACGCATGCATCACCGTCCTGCCACCAGAGCTTTGGGATGCGAATGGTGATATCAACCGGATTGAGGTCTCAAGACGCAGGTTGCAAGACCTACTTTCACGTGACTACCTCGCTGTAAGTATACTACTTTAGACGCTTGACATGGCGATTGAAACGTTAGTTGCACCAGCCTCGAAACGTGCTTCTGTTCGGAGATGGCGAAGACAGAGACGACTTTATAGATATGACGGTTGCTTCACGCAAAAAGCACAATTCTCAGGCTGAATGCGTTTCACCATTTACCTGTATCCCCACCGCGTTTGACATGCACACACATGTCAACCTTTGGAACACCGGATTCGACGAAACCGATGACGACGCTCTCATAACAGAGAAAAATCTAAAGCTCATCATTCACGGGATCAAGCAAGCAGCGGGCATTGACCTTCTCCTTTTTTGTTTCCGTGCGGGAAGACCAAAGATCCGCCACACTCGGAATTACAATCTTTTCCATGCAGCTATTTGCAGGAAGAAAGTGCCAGTGGCGATCGTCATTCTCGGGCCCGAAGAAGGCGCCGATACGTGGTGGCAGAGGAATGAAGGCCATCTTAGACACAAAGGGTTTCGTTTCGACAGGCACGTCTACTTCCCTTGCAATCCTTGTGAACCCCCTCGCGGTGTCCTGGACGGCGCCACTCGCCATCGACTCATCCATCTCGTGCAAGAGGAGAACTCGCTAGGAAGCTGGAAGATAGGCGATGATACATTCTGGGTGATGGTGCCCAAAGTGCGTGCAGTGGTCGGAGGGCTCTCTTGGCCGACGACCACCGTCGTCGTCTGTGACACGACAAAACAAGGCGCGTTCGTCGACGTGGCACCGGGCGTGCAGTCCTCCCTGCAGCACTCCGTCAGCCCCCGACGAGAGCACCGATTTCAGCAAGTGGATCCGCAAACATTTTCGCTGATTGCGAGCCAACCACCATCTGGCAATGGACAGCCTCGCATGTCGGATCGGAGCAACAAGCGTGGCATCGGCCTCATCATGTTCTTCATGTCTGCGGAAGAACCGGACGGCGAAACGTGGACGGCATTGGAGAAGTTTTATTCCGTCTACATGGGCGGCATCACCCCGCTCGTCGTTGTTGTCCATGGTGTTTCTGAAAAGAGACTCGCCGAGGATTTCTGGAGGGCCGGACCCCGTCATATCAGAAGGCGGATCGGGGCGTATCTGACATATCATCCTGGACCCGATGCTTGCCAAGAGGCTCAGGCTGTCGCGCAAGAAATCATGGTGAACATGATTCAAGATCAGTGCTTGGTGGATTTGGGGGAAAAGGTTGGGATACTGCGAGAAATTTTGTCCGTCTGGAGGAAGTATCGTTCCCAACGTAATACAGGTCGGGCGGCGCTGCAAAATAAGTGATAACAACCTATGAAAGATTACATGACTAGTAAGAGGGTGAGGTCTTTCCCCTTGCTAGAAAGTTCAATAGGAATCGCTCTCGCGTATGTATAGAGGTACGGAAAACATCGGGGAAAGTTCACACTACAGTGTATGTATCTACGCTCATTAATAGAGACAGCGGAAGGAACATATATGTGGTACAGACACACAAGTGGAATAATGATATAGAAGGGTCCGGTCAAGACTCGTTATTCAGCATCAAGCGTTAGAATCATGGGATGGGGGATATCTCCATTGACAATGTTTAACTGCCCGGTTTTCCAAGCAAAGCATAACCATTTCCTTGCGGACCATGAAGCTACATAGAAAAGTTAGAGGAGGAACCGAGTGCAGAACATGACGCACTTTATTGTAGCATCTTCCACACAGTGGATCTCCATCCTTGTCATTCAACCGTTTAGAGTCTAGCAGGGTGTTACAAGAGGTGCAACGCAGGCATCCTTTGTGCCACGTCTTCCCAACTGCTTTCATCTAAGTTATAAACCATATCAGGATGTATCTGATGCATTCGAACCACTAGGGAGACATTCACTGACTTGTTCCGCGAAATACACGTTCTTACCGCATCGCGGACATACAGGCGTCGTGCCAGTGAGTCCCCATGTCTTTGCAGGGCTAGCCGTGCTGCCGCCCAGTGCAGCCCCGTAACGCGTCCCAGTGGCAGTTTGTCTCAACGAGCTGGCTTCTCCCCTCGAAATAACCCCAGTCGACCTGGGTTTGAGTGGTGACGCTGGGCGATCAAAAAGGGTCGTCTCCGCGCGCTGTGTAGCCTTAGAGGTGCCCGAGGTAGACTTGGAAGGACTTAGTGGTACCGTGCGTGGAAGCTGAATTTCACCAACACGTTTCGTGTTGGTAATGTCGCCCTCAAAGAACAGGTGCTCCTCAACAATGTCTTGTACTTCGTTTTCCTCTGCGGTATCGTTTCCTTCTGTGTTTGGTTCTTCGCTAGGGGTACTTACGTCACCCGGTGGGTTGGCAGAGGCACGGGAGTACCGTGCAGGAAGGAACGAATTGGCACGAAGAAGTGGTCCTGGCCCTGTAAACTGAGTGCGAACAGGTGAACGAGATCCATCATTGACAGGAGTACGTGATGTCAGATCCAGTGAACCATTAGCCCGGCCGCGAGTGGCTGGTAAAGGGAAAGTGGAACGAACGGGGGAGGTCTGGAAAGCGACATCGCTCGGTGTTCGAGGAGTACCAGATGACCCAGACACCACAGGTAATGGACTCCGGGAAGGAGAAGAGGGGATTGGAGGAGG
>JBBPJN010000677.1:0-11152 GCA_038088755.1 Boletus aff. separans
CACTTGGCAGCATCACCGACTTGCACACCTGGTCCAGCGAATCACACGTCGGTCCCCACACGCTGCTTGCCGACATGGCCTCCGTCCCTGACAGATGGAACGACCCGTTCATAGACAGAACGTGTGGCGTTACCACCTGATGATCAAACATGATGCAGTTAAAGGCTCCGTACACCCCGTCGTTGATGTAGTCTGTATTTATAACTTGTCAAAAAAAAGAATTCACAAAGAGAGCTCCATACTCACACATCACGCGCGAGTCTTCTGCTTTCAAATCAGAATCACCCTCTTGCTCCGGGCATCTCTCGTCCATCGGGGCCCTCCGGGCAATGATATTCGTCGCCAGGCTGAACGCCTGTGACACGTAGTATCGCCCGGGCTCCGCAATCACCTTGATACCCGTGCGGTCAGGAAAGTAGCGTTGAATCGCCCGCGTCAACACCGAAGCTGCTGTCTCCAAACGTCCGTCTTCGAATCCACCCCCGACATCCAGCAGCGAGAATTGATATCCGAGCCGTGCCCCCATATCAAAGACGTCACGCGCACGTCGCACGGCGTCCTCGTAGATCGTCGGATCGTAGCATCCGCTCCCGACGTGGAAACTGACACCTATCACGTCCAGGTGGAGCTCCCGTGCTTTCGTCAACAAACTAGGCACTATCTCGAGCGGTGCCCCGAATTTGACACCGAGGCGGCAGACACTCTTAGAATCGTCAGCGAGGATGCGTACGATGAGCTTCGCCCTAGGGTGTGCGCGTGCGATCTTGCACAGCTCGTCCTCGTTATCGAATGTCATCCTGTCCACGCCGACCTTGGCAGCGCTCCGGATGAACGACGTCGCCTTGCATGGGTTGGCAAACAAGATCCGGTCGGGCTCTACCCCGCCCAATGCCAATACTTTGGCGATCTCGCCGTTGGAAGCGCAGTCAAAACCAGCGCCCAATGCAGCCAGCAACCTCAACACATACGGGTCTGGGTTGCACTTGACGGCTGTCACACCACGCCCGTGAGAAACAGAGCGAGACCCGACAAAGCAGACTACAGACCGTAAAAGGGCTCAACGTCGGGCATACAGTGGAGCCAGCGTTGGTGTTGACGGTACACTTGGCCGAGGTCCGCGACAAAGAACGCTTTCTCAGCGTTATTCTTGTTTTCGGCCGCCCTGCGTGAGGCCCTCATAATCCCATTCCTAAGGTGGACATCGGGGTGTCCTCGGTGGAGCGGCGGGAGGGATCCAAAGATCTTCTCAGCCTCTCCCTCATCCGCCGTCAAATCAGATTTTTCATGAGCCAAAGAAGGGTCCTCTGGTCGGTCCAAGCCTGGTGTATCACGAAATCCGGGAGAACCTAGGAAGGGAACGGGTGCCTGGAAATCGACAGGTGTCGCTGGAGAGAGTATATCGAGACGAGACATTGTTGTTTTATCGGGAAAAACCAGAGAATCTATCGTGTCTACACGAAAACGACGTGTTTTTTCGAAAAAGGGTATGTTCACGCGCTTGAGTTTGAGTTTCGGAAACCTCGAATTACCGAACCAGAATCGCCACGGTTGCGGAGGTGCCGGACTAGCCAGGACGATGACAGACGCAGTTTACTTCGGAAGAAGAGGGATCCTCGCCTCAAAAAAGAGAGCAGAGTGACAAAAGGATAGAAGAAAATGTAGTCGAGAGAGAAAGAAAAGATCGCAAAGAATGGAAAAGTCGCTGTTAAGGAGGTTCGCCTTTGTCGAGGTGAGGAGAAAGGAAAGGAAGAGGGAGGCTTTAAGACGTACCACGAACTGATGACCACCTGAAAACGAAGGAGTGGGTGAGCGCAGGGGAAGGAAGGGGAGAATCGGGATGAAAAACTCACTCAAGGGTCAACAGGCGGAGATCGTTATTCCTTTCCTGATCAGTAATGGTGGCACTGTGGGTCTCTGGAGGCCGCAGGGTACGCTCTAGGGCAAGTACTACGACGACCACCGAGGTAATTGCGATTCGTGAAAACGTAGCAAAAGCGATTGGCAGTTGGATTTTTTTCCAAGTCCGTATGTAGTGAATCAAATTTTCTGATCGATGACACGATTGATGTATTATGTAAAAGCAACGTGGCTCTCCATGCCTCAGTACCTCAGTCCTGGTGCCAACAGAATGCTGACGCCGACCCATGCTGAGGCAGCGCAGTCGCGTATATATAAGTGCCTAACATCGCCTCCACTGACTATGCTACACCAGCAGAGCCAGCCAGACAGAGAGCCTTATCCCCTCACAAGCAAGCATACAGCAACACCCATACATAGTAACCGCTCCAGAATCTTCCAAGACAGCATAAGTTCCGCTCGGACCCCATAATGGACCATGTCAAACCATGGTGATTTCCTTCTCGGGGCATCGTGGCATCACATACGACACACATTACTCTATGTAGTGGGTCTTCTGGCTCCTGCGCAGCCTCGCGCCGCATGCGACATGCTCCGGTTCGAAACACACGACCCACGCACTTCCTTCATAATGATGCGCTACGGTCTGGTTTCAAACGTGGCCCGTGTTCACACTCATTTCCGACCGTCCACGCATTACACCCTTTGTTCGGGTCGCAAGTTCCTCCCGCCAGTGGTTAGATCGAGGCGGCATGCATGCATGGCGTGCTCACAATCCCGTCGGGACCCATTCCCCGCGGTTCCTGGACGATGGATTTTGGAATTGACCGTATTGCCATTCAGGGGAACGACACGCCCTTGGAAAGGTTACGCATCGCCCTCCGAGACGGGGGACGGAGATAGATAACATGCGTGCCAATACCGCCGAGGTCAAGGGCAGGACACCACGAGGGGGGCGCCGGAAGCAGTTCATGAACCCCCTTTTCCCCCCTCAGAACGCGCATTTGGAAAGTTTGGTATCGAAAGCGCATCGTGTGGTGGAAGCATAACCCCTCGTTCTCGTCATTGCACTTATTCGACCCGCCCCTTCTCCTTTTGCCAGGCGCTTGGTCGGAAGAATTATTTAATTGTGTTCCGACACCCAACGGAACAATTAACCAAAGTTCAGGTCCGATTCAAGCCGCCGCCGCCATCAACAAAACGACCGCCCCAAAAATCTTTATTTGTTGCCACTCCCTTTTTTCATGTAACCTAGATAGGCATAAAACCAGACCGGGAACCCTCACAAGGATAGGTGTGAATAACAAGGGAGCGTCACGTCAACATGAATTTTAAACATCTAGCCTCGGCACCTGAGAGGTTACTAATGTCTTGTTGTCTCTAGACACTTGCCTCACGCTGCTACCGGCTCTTTCCGGTTATACAATACTAAAATATTTATACGGAAACTCCCTGTGATCATCGATAAGCCGCATCGGAACTTACTATCTATCTTGGTATGGATTTATCTTGCCGTAATTTCCATCAGCCGTTCTTGGGGCTTCGATATTCATAACCTTTATATTCGCGGGAAGGGAGAACTGCCAGGATGTGAAGAGTGTACTTTGTTCCATCCTAACGATCACGCGGTTGTACGAACTGGACAAACAGTGATCTCCGTGCCGTCTTCATGAGTTTTTCTCTCGTTTGCGCGTGATCAGAATCAGAGAGAGAAAAAAAGAAACAAATGAAATGAAATCATTGGTTGATGCGATTAACGCGAGGGAAAAATTGCAAAGTTCCGCGAGGAATGTCATTGTATAGCGTAATGAGGTACCTGTGATTTTTTTTTGACTCAACGGCAGACCCTGGTAGGGTATTTCTCACCGTCCCGTGCTCGGATGTTATCTCTTGTTCACACATCCAAAGTGTCAAACCGTGCTTCGAGCGGGTTACGTTGAGTAGTGCTGGGCGCAATAGATGATTTATCAATCACCTACTGTGTTCAGCGGTCAAGAAGTTGGTGTTAGTTGGATCAGTGGTGCAAGTATCCGAGCAAGAGGCTTGGCAGGAACACGACGCTTGACAATGGTAGCCATGTGCCAGTGGGAGGGAGCGCTGGGTCGCGATATCGTCGTGGAGGGTTCGTATTACCGTAATGCCGTCAACTGGTGGGTACGTGTGCAATAACTCTGTACCACGCGGTTGTTTGCCTCGGTCAGCGCGCATCACTTGTCACCCCTGTCGGCGCAGGATAATTTACGTGGAAAGAGGTCAAGGTAACGAGGGAGTTTGGCATCTCGTAACGTGATTCTGTGCCAAAGCGCCTTCCCTCACTGCGGCTCGAATCATTGATCGGCCACTAAAAGTACAGTAAACGATGGCGTTATAGCTGTACAGTTTTGGAAACTTTTTCTGTGAATTGGGTATTGGTCTGACCCTCGGCAATCGTCGGCTACCAGTTAACTGTCCACTGATTGGCAGACTAAATCTCCAACACCGCAACAAAGATGGGCCAAAGGCATGGGTGTGAATGCGACACGAGGAGACGATCAACTCCGCGGATGGCGTGGTGAACGTGTGGTGATGGGGTTGGTGTCTAATGGTCCCACTCTATCAGACCCCCGAGAGGTAAATGTTGTACCACCACGCGTTTGCCCAAAACCTCGGCCTGCATTAGCAGGCGTGTGAGTATGATCGGGAGGCGGGAAGCGTGGTTAACTTGCCTGGTACATTTCGAACAAGCCTTTGTTCACCTTGGCCCAACGCTGAACGTGTGTCGCGATCGAGTACAACTGAGATGAGTGTTCAAAAAACGGGCCATACTTGACTTGATGGATTCTTGCGACAGCCATGAAATACAGGTTGTCAAAACTATCGATGGGATGCGCGCCTTTGGGAAGTTTAATCCCGAGGATAGCATTGACGGGTACTGTCGTCTGATCTAACAAAAGACATTACCTGGAGTGATGTGAGAGGTATGATGGGGGAAGCGTGCCTCGGAGTTGCCCACTCCCAAATAAGTATGGGAGAAAGCTGTAGTCATCCAACCCCCATACACCATGGCTCCCAGCCGGTTCGAGTTTGTACGTATCTTGCAAACGCCAGCAGAGGCGGAGGTAGCGGACAAAGACACGAAGCACGAGGGCGCGTTCATCAGGTGGGTGCGGGTGGACGACACGAAGGAGCGTGAGGGCACAGAGGAAAAGTGAAAAAGCAGTTTCGTGGCCGGTACCGTAGTCGAGACGACGGAAGCTACCAAATGATTCAAGAAAGTAAGGCTTGACGAAGCGAAGTGCGGGACTGTAAGTGGGGCCGAGGAACGACCCTAGGAGGTTGTCGGATTCCTGCGAGGCGCAGGTGAGCGTCACATAATCGCATATGTTCGCCGTGTAATTCGTATGTGGTACTCGCCTTGATGAGGCGATCGCCCCAGTAATCTCTGAAGGTCGGGTTCCCGAAGCGTGGCGTGGCCGTTCCGGGTTTTTGGGCTGGCGAATCATCAATCCACTTATCGAGCGTGTTGAGTAGGCTGAGGAGGTCTGTGATGGCCTAGCGGGCATGCGCATTCAGGACCGGATTGCCAACGGTGGAGGGAGTTCATTTGCCCCTACCTGGCCATAATCCCCGGACGCCGCCGCGTCTGAATCGGACGGGCATGGTACGGTGTACCCGACGACGGATTCGTTGAGTCGACGAAGGAACAGTTGATAATCATGATATCCCGTCGTGCTCTTCCAGTAAGTGACGTCTTCGTCGTGGTGGATTTTCAGCTCGGGCGACTTGACAGTGTCGACCAGGTCGGTTAATGAAATTTGGCGAAGATCCCGCAGTGTGGAATGGGTAGTCATGTCAGTGATATTTTCTGGTTGTTCATCCAGCAAGTCACGGTTGTTTGTCCTGTTAATGGGCTCGGGACGATCGATTCGACGATATGTAGTGTGATACCGCCACTGGTAGTATGAAAGCAGGGGTAAAGTCACATGACATGATGATATAACACGCGTTTCATGGGCAAATGCGTCTGTGGACGACACGTTCGCTTTTGACCTGCTTGCTATTCGACCCGGTTGTTCGCCACGCCTGCCACGACAGAAGCATAGCCATGCCACCTTTTGATGACTGGAATGTGATCGGTGACGAGGAAGAAGAAGAATTGCAAGATTCGTCGGTAAGTATGAGTGGTCTTGTGGGCTCTACCCGTAACCCCTATTTTGTAGTTTTTTGAAGGGAAACGAGATGTGATCCTGTTTTGTATCGATTGTTCCGAGTCTATGCACGAGCTCAGAGATGACCCCATATACGAAAATGTGCAGACGTCCCACCTCCTCACAGCTCTCGACGCTGCTATGCAAGTCCAGAAAAAAAAGGTCATCGTCGGCCCGAACGACTCTGTCGGAGTGTTACTTTATAATACGGTGAGAGTACGTTCATGTCATCTTCTGACAATTTGTTGACGACGTGGAATATGACCAAGACGCGACTCAACGAGGTCAAGGGCTATGCTTCTGAGATCAAGAGAAACTCGTTCGTGTACCAGCAAATTGCACCCATAAATGCACCAACTATACAAGAGCTCATTCGCTTAATCGATGGTATATATGTTCTCTCTCCATAATGTCAATTTATCGAATAGTTCGTTCGCTAGAGGCGAGAGAAGACCCGGATATACTCCGAAGCACCTTCCCTCCCATTCAAGGAAAGAAGATGCCCATGGGTGATGTATTCACGAGTTGTAACTGGGTGATACGCGATGGGTTGTGTAACTTTCCCGCCTCGCGACAAGATGTTTGACCAAGCATTTCCCAGAGCACCCAAGACAGCATCAAAGCGTGTGTTCTTAATCACAGACGATGATAATCCACACCCGAATAGCAAGCAGCTCCTCACTTCCTCCAAGACAACTCTCATCGTTTGTTGCTCGTGCACATGGTTTGCAAGGTCACCTGACTACTTTAACAGGACCTTACCCAAGCTGGTGTGCAAATCGAACCTTTCTTTATATCCACTCCAGAGAAGTCGTTTGACCCAACGAAGTTTTACTCCGTCCGTTTCAAACACTTTCCTCTGGGTGATGCATGTAGCTAAACCTAAACGTGACAGTCCATCTTACCGCCCAATACCTTTGGCGAGGATGACGACGACGAGGATCCGGGGATGCTCCCAACATCCATTTCAATCTCAAGAATTGATGACCTCCTTTCTCAGATGCGATTCCACGAGGTCCCAAAACGTGCCCTCTTTAGCATTCCCTTTGAACTCGGCAAAGAGTTTGTGATCGGGGTGAAGGGGTAAGTTTCTCACCAACTCGCTGTGACGACAGTGCCTTAGCGCCTATCAGCTATGGTTTAATCACCGAACAAAAGAAGGGATCATATAAATACTTTGTTGACCTCGGAGACCGAATGGAGGTCGCCAACAGCCGAACGGTCTATCTTGACGAGGTTCCTTTCACATTCTACAGCCGTGCAATGGGTCACCTGACGTCCCACACTTTGATAGGATCAACAAGTGGAGGTAGACCGCCGCAAGATATTGTTTGGCGGGAAGTTAGGCACCAATACGGCCGATGTCGCCGAAGAAGAAGAGGAAATGAGTATGTCGATCACGAGGATGGTGAAACCTAGTCACAGGGTGAAGTCATCGCAGGTTTGGTTAGACGACGGCTTTCTAAATGAATGTCTTTACAGCCCTTCTATACCGCGGACGAGATCCGTTCTCTCCGCACTATGGACTTCGAACCTGGTAATGCCCACTCTAAGTTCCACCATATTGCATCTTCATATTCTCACCTCGCTAGGTCTCAAACTGCTTGGCTTCAAAAACAAGTCAGAAATTGCATTCGAAGATAATGTTAAAAATTCCCTATTCATTTACCCGGATGAGCAGGTGAATAATCCAGCCCTTTGTGCGTCATTTCCTATCTAAACTTTTTGTCGTAGAAATATTCTGGAAGTAAACGCACGTTTAGCGCTCTTCTGCAGAAGATGCTGGAGAAGGACAAGATTGCAATGGCACTCGCCCTCATCCGACGAAATGCAACCCCTTTTTTCTGCGCACTCGTGCCACAGGTGGCTGATGTCCAGTGTGCTATTCCAAATCACTAACATCGAAACGTATATTCAGGCCGAAACAGTGGAAGAGGGTGGATGGAGTGAACCTGCTGGATTCCACCTCATCTTTATGCCTTTTGCTGACGATATTCGTGCCGCACCTATCACCGAAGCGTTCAGAGGCAAGTCAATGCATCCTATGGGTCTCGCTTATTCACCTTCTTCTGATATTAGCCACGGAAGAAGCCAAGGACGCTGCGAGAGCTTGGATTGACAAGCTCTGTGTCAGGAATAGTGCATATCCTCCCGACTCGTATCCGAACCCTGGTGTGTTTGCATCACCCCATTGTATGTGCTGTCACTCAATAGATCTCTTAGCACTTGCATACCATAATGCTCAACTACAAGCAAGCGCCTTTCGTGAAGAATTCGACGCAGAAGCATTTGAAGATCTGACACGGCCTAAGTACGATATGATTCATAAGGTTCGGTAATTGCTGTCGCACCGTGGCGTTATTAACGGACGTGTTACACAGCGTGCGGGTGCACTGCTCAAGGAATGGAAAAAAGTACTGTCAAGCGACGAGAACTACGACGCCGTTCTCGCGACGATAGGAACGAAGAGGAAGCCTGTTTGTTTTCAAGGCCGAATCTAGTCTCAGAATTCATGATGACGATGGGGAACTTTTTTTTTTTAGGACGTCTCGGTAGATGAAGCGGACCTTCGGAGCAAGTACGCTGCGGGAACGCTGGACAAGGTGGGTGGATCATCACACCATATCCGAGTCCTTAACAGATACTAACACAAAACAATTGCGATTGCGACAGCTTCGGGTCGATCAGCTCAAGGTACATGTCCCTGTACTGTCGAAATGGTGCCGCCGTTGCTCACTCAGAGACACTGTAGGAGGTGCTTAGAAGCAAGGGTTTACCAACGTCGGGGAAGAAGGCCGATCTCATTGAGCGCGTGGGTGAGTGGTTGGATAAGTACTGATTCAAATCTATTAGGAAGACGTGTCCCCGATAATGAGATGGGCCTTTATGTCAAATATTGTAGTATCGCTCTACTCGCCTCGTACATTTATGTGGCATCTTCGCATCCATATTAGCTCAGTGACTTCGTTTCCGACCTTCGCGCGAACCAAAAGGCACCAGGTTAACGATTTCTGTTTCATTATATCATCACTGGCGACGGCAGACACCAAACGTCCCGCCAACTGACGCTATTGCTCACCTTACACGTGCAACGAACTTTTTACAAATGCACCCACGTGAAACAAGGAGAAACCTGTGTCAAGGCAGTGGTGTGTACCTATTTCCCGTATTCTATCAACCAACACTGTAAGACGGTTCAGACAGTTTGGACGTGCTGTGGCGTCGCTGCCATCGCAGTTGCGCTCCGAGACCTCGGCCCGCAGGCGGATAGCCCTTCTCCCCTGGCGGGGTGGTTGCACGACGTTGGTCACGGGCGACAGAGCGGCATTGTACCGCTCAGTACCATGATGGTCCTCGTGGCCTCGAGTGATGGGTGGTTGGAGGGGAATAACATCGTAAGAATGCATGCGCCTGTGTGAGATGATTATCAAACAAGTCTGACAACGTAGAGGTCTTTTCAGGATCGCTGGCCAGTTATGTGCGCTTTACCCCAAGAAGGAATGGTGATATTAATGAATGATGTGCGCGCTGATCCAATGAAACCCAGAGTGACACCTTCGAAACGAAGTTTTTTCGGTATCTCCACAGCAATCGTGGTCCGCGGGGGAGCCGACTCGGAGGGCCTCGAGGGGATTGTTTCGTGGTCGAAGGCATATATTCTGATGGCGAGCCTAACTCATTTGTCAGGAAGGGTCTTGTGCATTTTAATGCATGTCGACATGCATGATGCAAATATCATGTATGTACGTCAAGAGCAACACTCAAATCGGTGAAAAAATTTCGACCAGTCGTACAGGGTGCCATGCTGTGGATCCCAAACTATGCAACCTCCATCCCTGACACAGACGGTGTTCAAGCGTTTCACATGCTTTACCACTCCCACCTATCTACCTCAATACCGCACCAGCCTGTCGACTATATAAGTCTCATTGATATTCAGACAACATCCACTCATCACCATGTTTACTAACACCAAATCCCTACTAGTCGCTGTCTCTTGCGCGTTCATTGCACAAGCTCAAACATCTGCCGCCCCTAACAACTGTATTACCACTTGCGTGTCTGCAGCCGCCACGAACAATGGTTGCGGGACCTAGTATGTCTTTATTCCCCCGCAGAGTATCTCATTGACTCTTTGTCAGCACTAACTTGCCCTGTGTCTGCACCTCGACTGCATTCCAAAACGCGGCTCTCGCGTGTCTTCAAGCAAACTGTACTCCAGACGACATCACAAGCGCGACGCAACTCCAGAATGACCATTGTTCTTCTGGTAAATCATGGTCGTTGGTCTCTACATTCTTTTCACTGACCGAGCATCGTTGCAGTGTCTGGCAGTGCATAGGAGTCTACCATGGACGTCTGATTTCGTGGATACGACTCGGGGGCCAAGGCATACTTGACTTGCATATACATAGTACATTCGATGCACAAATGTTACAGGCGATGCACTTTGCCGTAGACGTGATAAAATATCGCATCCAAAAATATGAACCGTCGAACGCATTCTAACTTTTCAAGATGTGTGATGTAAATATCAAAAGAGCACCTTTGCGGATGTTGACCGTAAGTTTCGTGTTGGACTATGGAAGTGCTTCTGGTTTGTAAGACTTGTCAGTGTAAGACACATCTCATGGTCTTGCTATCACAGTATTGTGCTTTGGGGAAATGAAGATCTGCCAGAGTACATATATAGCACCATCACATCAGGAGAATCAGAAGTCCCCTAAATAAATTTGAGAGTCACATGCACTTTATGCAGATTACATACAGTATCTTTGTAAGTAATCTAGATCCCTCTGAGGATGAACCAGCCACAATATCAGTCAAGTAACAAAATCTGAGAGAGGGCAGGAGTTGCCTGATATTATGGTACAATACCATACATTAGTTAGAGGTAAAGGCTAGGTAAAAGTAACTCACCTCAGCCACTGCTTAAGATGGGTGGAAATGACTGAGGTGCTGGTAAGTGAAATGCAGGTATATACAGTGACTTCCAAAATTGAGTCAATGTTTTGCAATTTTGGAGTATTGGTTAAATAACTCAGGAACAAGAACAAATAGAGCCAAAGTTTAAGTGGGTGGCAGATAGTACTTGCTCTTGGCTACCT
>JBBPJN010000678.1:0-11135 GCA_038088755.1 Boletus aff. separans
GGAATAATATAGATCCAGAGGTGTGTCAGAATTTGATTGAAAGCATGCCTAGAAGGATCCAAGCAGTGATCAAGGCCAAAGGAGGTCATACAAAGTACTAGAATTGGCCAAATCTATATATTTAATACATAGTTCCAAAATTGAGTCAATGTCTTACTCATTTGATTTGACCATATCTCCATAGATACTTACTTGAATTACATAATTATTTTTGTAGTAGATAGCCAAGAGCAAGTAATATCTGCCACCCTTTTAAACTTTGGCTCTATTTGTTCTTGTTCCTGAGTTATTTAACCAATACTCCAAAATTGCAAAACATTGACTTAATTTTGGAAGTCACTATATATGGCAACCACACATATCTTGTTGGACACCCATTTCTGGATGTGCACCCAAACATGAAGTTTGAACCACCAATCCCTAAATTTTTTTCTATCACCATCCCAAATGCCAGGCTCAGCAATTTTCCTTGTGAGGTTCTTAATTTTATTATCCTTAAGACTCTTCAGGACTGAAGAGAGAGCTGAAAGGGCTTTGGCAAGAGTGTCTCCATCACCAGACATCCTTACTACTCACTATCTTCCAAATGAGCTTGAGAGATGTGACAAATACAAGGGCAAAAGAAATAGACATGGGAGTAGAGATAATACCACCAATGAAGAAGAGTATCATAATGTACTTGAGTGGGAGGTTTGTATTTATTTGTAATAATATTGTATATGCACAGCTCAGGTTCTGTTAAGGACACCACTAAAGCATACATATTCTTTCACTTTACTACATTCATTTCGGACTTTACCAATATCTTTCGGTTGTCATGTGACCTTACACGTGACCATGGGAATAACATGTGACCCAGGTCTAGACCCCAACATGTGCCCACCTTAACTCCCTTATCTAGTTCCCACATTAATCTCCGTTCACTTCTATTCCCACATTCATTACCGCTTTACGCTTCTCTTCTTTATGATCCCCGATCAACTTCTCTTTTAATCTCCATTATCATATCATCTTATTTAGTCACACATATTCACACCTTATCAGTAACGTACCTTGGTCTGTGCGCAGGCCTTTGTAATATAAAAGGCTGGTGATTCGAGCTGAGTTCCCTCAGTCAAATCCACTTGCTACTTATGCTCTATTGAGGGGTAGTTAAGGACCAGACTCAGCTATTCACTGCTCGGCAGACTGGTTCAATCCGGCCTGTGGGTGTAGCCTAGAGGTTCGTGACCTCATAAAAGCAAAGGTTGATACCTAAGTGCGAAGCCTTGGTGTCTGGTGTATAGCCAGCCCATAACACTTGGATTCGACTGGTATACACGGCCCAGATCGTAGGGCAAAGCGATGTCTATCTGTTGTGTCATCAAAGGGAGTACCTTTGATTTTTATCTGTTTCTCCATCGTTTCAACCGGCGTGTAAAATACCCGCGACCCAGGGTTAAGGGGAGCTCTGGCCTTTGCCAATGATTCCATTTCCATCAACGCCTTTAGACGAGCCCCTAGGAAGGGCAGATTTTGGTCCTCATAGTCGTTCTGTTCTTTTACCTCCCATTGTGGAGATGTAGTCTGTGCTTGGGTCGTGCCAAGTTTGCGAAGGAGGTCTCAGGGTCCACCATACCCTTGAGGCTGACTCAGTACCATTAGTAGTCCCCCTAGTAATAGGGGAGGTAGAAATTGAACTGCACATGTGCAGTGTTGTCACCAATAAGTACAATCTTCCCACCACCTACCATTACATTATGCGGCTCCATCGCCGCTATTACCTCCGTTCTCGCGTTTACTACCTTAGACCATTAGTCTGCTGCATTCCCAGAAGTCACTTGGAAGATAGTGATTAGTAAGGATGTCATCTTCTGATGATCTAAGCAAGGCCCTTCAGTCACTCTCCGAAGTCCTAGAGAGTATGAAGGATGACAAAATGAAGGACTTAGGAAAAAAGATTGTGGATCCCGGCACTTGGAACGAAGACCGGAGTACCTTCAGAGATTGGTGGTCTAAACTACAAGTATGGGCCAATGTTCAAACCTGGTCCTCCAACAAAATCCAGTATGTGGCGGTGTACTCGTGGTTAATTGGAAAGGCGGTGCCATTTGCCCGTCTTAAATTAGATGAATACTACTTCAAGGAGGATGAGCCGGAGCTCAGATCAGATGGAAAGCAGATTTATAATCTGACTAAAGGAGATAATGTGTGGCTTGCTTTTGGCCAAATAGCCATAGACATTAAGGCCCACTTTCGGGTGGAAGTCTTGGCACAAGAGTTCTACAAGAAGCTCCTCGCTTTAAAACAGGACAAACTCTACATTGACGAATATCTCCAGCAGTTTGCCAAACTCAAGGCCGAGGCAGGAGTCAACAATGGCGAGGCCTTCCACCTCCTGACCCAGGGGGTAAACTTCAATATATATTACCATGCATCGCTCCATACAATGTGTGACAATTATTCCACTCTGGTCACCTCACTTCGGTAGGTAGGCCGGAACATGGAAAGAATTAGGACCGAGTGTGGTAACCCCAGGGTCCAAAAAGAAGTCCCGACATCCTCACATCCTCCCCCTTGTCATCCTTGGTACCCCCAGGGACCTTACAGACCACCACCCCTGCTGCACTCTTTCCCCCGCTTTACGCCTACAGAAACACAACCAGGTAGGGGAGCACCCATGGACATTAGTATCTAGCAAGCCAGCAGAACCTTTACCGGGAACTGCTTTGGTTGTGGCAAGCCAGGTCACCAACGCAGCGAATGCCCAACCAATGGGTACTCTTCCACCCATTGGCTGCAACAGCAGATCGTCCAAGTCTGGGACCCCTACCAAGGGGTATATATCAACATACTCTCCCAGGAGCAAGAACAATTTTCTGCTAGTGGCGCACATGCCGGTCCTTCGGGACAAAGCGACGCAGTTTCTTCTTCTCAGCCATGGATAACGGCACAACTAACAAGGCAGTCTCGCCCTCTTCTCACTCCCCTGGCTCCCTCTTTTCAAAGGGAGTACATGACAGAAGAGGCCGAGGCATATTGGAGGGATCGATTTGAGATCGAGATGTAGCAGAAGGCAGGCGCATTTTTAAAATAGGATTGACTTTGGTTGAAAGGGGCAATCAAGGCCAAGAACTAGAGCCTTCAATAGATTTTTCTACTTCTTCTCTTTCTCTTTTACCAAATGATGTATACTGTACCGATATAGACTTTCCCACGTATGACTTGTCCTTTGTTCTGAGAAATATATATTGTCATTCTGAAAAGGGCAACTCAATGAGCGCGGCGCCAGAATTAAAACAAAGTATGCTTAATTCCCTTTTATGGACCATCCCTATAAGTTATGTAAAAGAAAAACCCCCTCAAAAACTGCTCAAGAGTACTCTCCAATTGGGCAGTGAAATGTCGCTTCACACGAGAGTCATGTTCAAGAGTCAGGCCACTTGGCAATCAACATCACTTAAGGTGCTCTTGGACTCTGAAGCAACCAATACCTTTATTGATGCTTCATTTTGTAAAAATAACAGACTGGATCTCATTTTCTTGGCTTGTACTATTTCCATAAAAAATGCCGACGGCTCTAACGGAGCTATAGGGGCTATAAAAAACAAAGTTCATCTTCTTATTTCTATAAATGGACATTCCAAGTACATAGAGGCACTTGTCTCTGTTTTAGGAACTCATTCTCTAATTATCAGGTACGACTGGTTAGCTCGCCATAACCCTATAATCGATTGGGTTAAAAAGAGTGTTTCATTTTCATGTTGTACCTCATACTGTGCCATTTTGGAAAATTGCATAAAGGCTGGTCCTTTGGTGGCGCCTTGTTGTAGAACAATTGAGGCAGGGTTAGCGGAGAAGGTCCTAATAGAGTACCATGACTTTCTCGATGTCTTCTCAGAAAAGGAATCTGAGTGCATGCCTGAGCGAAAGCATTGGAATCATGTGATAGATCTCAAACCTAACTTTGTTCAAAAAAAGGGTCGAGTAATCCCCTTATCGGATCAAGAAATGGATGAGGTCTGAATATTCATCGAGAAGGAATTGGGAAAAGGATATATTAGATCCTCCAAGTCCCCACAAATAGCACCAGTATTCTTTATACCAAAAAAGGACGGAAAAAAGAGATTAGTCATGGACTATAGATATCTAAATGAAGGCACTATTAAAAACACCTATCCCCTTCCTTTAATTCCCACACTCATTGATCGGCTTAAAGGCGCCGATTTATTTACTACTCTTGATTTATGATGGGGGTACAACAATGTACGCATCAAAGAAGGTGACGAATGGAAAGGAGCATTCGTAACCCCCATCAGCTCTTACGAACCACTGGTGATGTACTTTGGGATGACTAACTCTCCTCCCACATTCCAGCAGATGATGAACAATATTTATAACGATATGTATGCTTGTGTAGTAATTTATATCGATGACGTCATGATATTTACAAAAGGAAAAACTAAAAAAGAACACGAAGAGGTAGTATGAGAAGTATTGTTGAGGCTAAAAGAAAATGATCTCTACACCAAATCTGAAAAATGCTTCTTCTCAAAAGAGAAGGTAGACTTTTTGGGAATGATGGTCTCCCAAAAGGGAGTAGAGATGCAAGAAAAGAAGGTTGCAGGGATAATGGAGTGGCCAGTTCCCATGCAGCTCAAACAATTACAAGCCTTCCTCAGGCTTTGCAATTACTACCGCAAGTTCATAGAAGGCTTCTCCAAGGTTACTCGCCCCTTAAATGACCTAACCAAAAAAGATGCCATATTTAAATGGGGGGTTGGACAACAAACGGCTTTTGACACCCTCAAAAAGAAGTTTACAACAGTGCCCCTTTTGGCATACCCAGATCGGGACAAGGAGATGAGGATAGAGACCGATGCTAGTGATATAGCCACAGGTGGCGTATTGTCAGTTCTCTGCAAAGATGGTTTGTGGAGGCCTTCGGCCTTCATTTCACATTCAATTAATTCTGTGGAACGTAATTATCCTATTTATGACAAGGAACTCCTCACAGTCATTTGTGCCCTTGAGGAATGGCGTCATTATTTAATAGGTCGTGAGAGGTTCGAGATCTGGACAGATCACAAAAACCTCGAATATTGGAAAAAGCCCCAAAACCTGTTGTCATGCCAAGCTAGGTGGCATGCAGTTTTGGAAGAATTCAACTATACTATGGTATACAAACCAGGGTCGTCGAACAGCCATGCTGACGCTTTCTCATGCAGACCTGATCATGGTGACGCCGTCCCTAATCATAATATAAATATTACAGTCCTTTCCAATTCAGTTTTTATTAATGGACTCTCTATCACTTCCCCTTTTTACAAAAAATTACAAAAAGAAATACCGGAGTTCATCTACAACTCTGATGAAAAAGTCTTCATTAATAAAAACAAAAAAGTCTTTATACCTAATGAATTACGTTATGAACTATTATCGATATGTCACGACTCTCCTATTGGCGGACATTCGGGACATCACCGTACAATAGCTATGCTCACGAAATACTTCACGTGGCCAGGAGTCACAAAGGACATAAAAATATATATAGACCACTGCCAAGTGTGTGCCCTCACGAAGGGTAAGCAAAAAGCACTGGCAGGAAAACTTCTCCCGCTTTCCATACCCCAACGGCCCTGGGAAGATCTTTCGATAGATTTTATCACTGGACTTCCTATTTCCAACGGCTTCGATTCTATTTGCATCATAGTTGACCGCTTTTCTAAAGAAGTCGTATTCACTCCTTGTTTAAAAACTTGTTCTTCAAAGGACTTAGCTATTATATTTAGAGATTACATATGGTGCCTTCATGGCCTCCCTTCCTCCCTCGTTTCCGATCATGGTCCTCAATTCACGTCAGAATTCACCACCGAGCTTTGCGCTCTTTTGGTATCACTCAAAAGATCTCTATGGCTTATCACCCCCAGATGAATGGACAAACCGAATGGGTGAACCAAGAATTAGAAAAGTACCTGCGAAATTACGTTATGAAAAAGCAGGATTCTTGGGCCGAATGGATCAAAATAGCACAGTCCACCATAATAACTTCTTATCATTGGCTACCGGCACCACTCCTTTTGCTGTTATCCACAAATACATACCACGTCTTGGTTTCGAAGGAAACGCCAAGACTCTGGCAGGAGAATTTGGTCAAAACTATGCCAAAACCCATTCTGAAGTAGCGCAGGCATTAGAAAAAACTAGAGAAAAAATAAAGGAGTTTGCTGACAAAAGAAGGTCGGAAGCTCCAGAATATTCCATTGGAGACAGGGTGTGATTGTCTACTGAAAATCTGAAACTACCCTACACGGCAAAAAAGCTCACGCAAAAATGGATTGGACCTTATGTCATCTCTAAGGTCCTTCCAAACACCGTGTCTCTCTGTCTTCCCAAAACCGTGAACATTCATCCCACGGTTAATGTATCACAGGTCAAACCCTATAAGGAGCCTTTACGTAACCAACCCATGCTCCGCCCTGATGCAATCCTAGTTGATGAAGAAGGGTATGAAGAATACGAGGTAGACTATATCGTCATGACTCACATGAAAGGAAAGAATCTTGAGTACCTCATCCACTGGAAAGGATGGGACAAAACAGATTGTACTTGGGAGCCAGTGGCACATCTGACTAATGCACAAGACACCATCTCCTCCTTTCATGCTTCAAATCCCTCAGCCCCTTGTAAATTAAGGGGTATCTCCACGGACGACTTTAATTCTCTATTTTCAGCTTGCAGTGATGACATCATCCCTCACTTCAAGGCAACTCGTCTGGAATACAAGTCCTAGATGGGGGGTAGTGTTAAGAACACCACTAAAGCATATGTATTCTTTCACTTTACTACATTCATTTCGGACTTTACCAATATCTTTCAGTTGTCACGTGACCTTACACGTGACCATGGGAATAACACGTGACCCAGGTCTAGACCCCAACACGTGCCCACCTTAACTCCCTTATCTAGTTCCCATGTTAATCTCTGTTCACTTCTATTCCCACATTCATTACTGCTTTACGCTTCTCTTCTTTATGATCCCCGATCAACTTCTCTTTTAATCTCCGTTATCATATCACCTTATTTAGTCACACATATTCACACCTTATCAGTAACATACCTTGGTCTATGTGCAGGCCTTTGTAATATAAAAGGCTGGTGGTTCGAGCTGAGTTCCCTCAGTCAAATCCACTTGCTACTTATGCTCTATTGAGGGGTAGTTAAGGACCAGACTCAGCTATTCACTGCTCGGCAGACTGGTTCAATCTGGCCCATGGGTGTAGCCTAGAGGTTCATGACCTCGTAAAAGCAAAGGTTGATACCTAAGTGCGAAGCCTTGGTGTCTGATGTATAGCCAGCCCATAACAGGTTCTACCTCGCCTATCACTAAGTAGACTACTAAGCATAATGGATTAGCCCACAAGATATGGTGATCTCATGGTCTCCCTTCACAAATTAGGCTCGACTCTGGTGTGAACTAATCACCTCACAACAGGAGGGACTGCAAACAGATTGACTATAGCAACAGAAGTCTGCCCTTCCTAGGAGCTTCTCTAAAGGCATCAAGAATGAAAGAAAATAAAATCTTTGGCAATGGCTGGCAATGTCCCTTAACCCTGGGTCACAGGTTTCACAAAAATAGAGAAAGCAGTAAAAATCCCTTGACTCTGGGATCTGGGCAGTGTATGATAGTTATTTCCAAGTGTTACGATAACATTCTGATATAACACAGCAACACTCAAGATTGTTCATCTGGCACTTCTACCTCACAGTGCACACTAACACTGACCAGATCAATATTAAGAAACAGTAAGGTGCTTCTTAAGTTCCCTTCAATAGGACATAAAAACCAAGTGGAAATGACTGAGGACTTCAGCCACTAACACCCAGCTTATATATTCTAAATACTATGTATGAACCAAGGTACACTATAGATAAGAAGGGAACATATTACTATCTATGGGTGACAGTGTGTAAATAGATGATTGATGGTAAGAAAAAGAAAAAACAGAAATTAAAAAGAAGTATGATGATAATAAATGTGCAAATAAAAGTGAACTGTAATTAACATAGGAAATAGATAAGGGAAATAAAGTGGGCATATGTTTTAAGTCTAGACTTGGTCACGTGGTGGTTTTCACAGTCATATACAGTGTGTCACATGACTTGAAGATGAAAAGTTCTAAGTTCAAAGTGAAGGTGAATTGGTCATAACTTAGGGTTTTAATGATGTTCTTAATAGCCATGGTTGGCAGTCTTCACTGGAGGGGGGTCCTCCCTCCAAAAGGTCACAAAGTAAGACCTGTGCATGATAAGGTGCAATATGGTACTGGAGTCAAGGATTGTGAAAGAAGTGGATGAGAATATTGCAACAGCCACACAGAATAATTCCTGTTGGAGTTCAGTAGATGTATTAAAGGACAAAGTTGTAGAAGTGGGGGTTGAAGTGGGCACCATCATGGCTAGAGCTGCTGCAGCTGTTTTAGTTTTCAGGCTCTTGTTGCGAATCCAAGCTGGGATTTTACTCTCTATCCCCCCTCCAGGCTAGTAGCAGTGCACATGGTCATGATTGTCAGCATGCAGTAATCCAGCATAAAGTGGGTTTATGTATTTGAAATCTTTGGGATTGTTTCTGTGAATGTGCAGGCCTGTGATGGGATTGACCTTGGATGGTGGGACAATGGCAGCATTGGCATATTCAGACCTAGGTCCTGCTAAGTTTCGTCATCCAATGATAGTATTGGCCTTTTTAATAAAGAGTTTGGCAACATCATCAAAGGTGAGAGGTGCAGTGAAAGTGGAAGTGAAAGTGATGAAGGCACCAGTTGTGGGAGTGCTGATGCTCATCGAGACACTGGACATCCTGTTTATGATGAACTCTTTGAATATTTGCCATTCTATGACATTCAGAAAACCCTATAGAAGGTCAAAGATGGCTTTGTCATTGGTGTATGTTATGCCCATTTGGATAAAGTGACAACATGCATCTTCAAGGACTCTGAGATATCAAGGGGCATCATCAGTATCCTTAAGCTTTTCAAAATGCACACAAATGGGAAGTTCATATTGAAACATTAGGTTATTCTAAGCATATTGCTGGGTGAGAATTTTCCATTGCTTGCAAGCAGTCAGTTGGTTATTGAGTTGGGTAGCTATGACTGTCAATATCTTCCTATCAATAAGGGCCTTGGCCTGAGCATTCTTAGCCAGCCAGTCCAAAATCTTTTTTGTTTCATCGCTTGTAATGGCAGCTGGATCAGCCAGAGTTGGTTGGACAGAAGCTAGCTTTGCAAGATCTTTTGGATCTGTGCCACTACTGTAGTGGTTTCAAAGGCATTCACTCTTTAAGGCCAAAGTCATTTGCTAATACCATTGTGAGTAATTTTCGGTGGCAATAAGCTCACAAATGTGATTGTACTTCCTCATTGATTTGCCAGTTGTGATTGAAAGGTTTCAACAGATATTAAAAAAAATATGACCTAGTGACCTGGATGTACATCCTGTATCTAGATCTCATTGATTCGAACTCTGCCTGATCAGAGCTCAGGGCTCATAATTTATATGAGCTAAACAAGTTGTGACTCAGCGATCTCTGCAGTGGGTGGAATGCTAATGCAATTTACCTAGACAAGTTATGACTAGGTACATATGAGTGTCAAGATACTACAAGATAAAGGGCACAACTTAACTCAGTAATCTCCATAGTGGGTGAAATGCTGAGGAAAATAAGTCCCAAGGACTGTCACAGACTCCACTAAAGCGTAACTTATTTTTTTCACTATTACTACACTCATTTCAGACTTCGACTTAGTTCTTCAAACATCAGGTGACCAGCACGTGGTTATGGGGACAAAACGTGACATGATCTAGACTTCACACATGCCCCCTTATCTCCTTCACCTATTCTCACGGTAATCGCCATGCTCTTCTAATTCCCACAGTTATTTCCGTTGACAGCTCTTCTCTTCCTTTTGATCGCCATTCCTTACAATCACACGCTGTCAACCCAATATGTACTAATAGTTAACCCTTTATCCCCACTTACTATACTTGGCCTGGTCTATGCACAGCAGGTTATAATATAAAAGGCTGGTGCAAACGGCTGAAGTCCTCAGTCATTTCCACTTGTCACTTATGCTCTTACAAGGGGTGATTAAGGAGCGTCTCATACTAGTTGAGTACTCGGCAGACTGGTTCAATCTGGCCTGTGGCTTCTAGCCTTTAGCGTCGTGCGCTAGTAAAAGCAAAGGTCTGGACTAAGTGCAAAGCCAAGGTGTCTGGTGTATAGCCAGCCCTTAACACTTGGAAACGACTGGTATATACGGCCCGGATCATAGGGCAAAGCGATTTATTATTGGCTTCTCGTGGATCACAAAGGGAGTACCTTTTTATCATATCTGTTTCTTCTCTCTCGCTGTGTAAAAGACCCACGACCCAGGGTTAAGGGACATTCCCACCGTTGCGGAAGATTGCATTTTCGTTACCCCTCGACGCCTTTAGAGGATCCCCTAGGAAGGGAAGTTTTGTGTCCCCAGTAGTGTTATGGGGCCGTCTATACAACGGACACCCAAGGCTTCGCACTCAGTCCCAACTTGCTTTTAGTTCCTCATGAAGGAACAAACAAGGGACGCACGGGCCGGACTGAACCAGTCTACCGATTGTCAAGACCTTTTGAGACGCTCCTTAATCTCCCTCCCGTAGGACGTGTAGAGACAAGTGGAAATGACTGAGGACTTCAGCCATTTACACCAGCCTTATATATGACTGCCTGCTGCGCACAGACCAGGCCAAGTATAGTAAGTAGAGATAGGATAAACTATTATAGTGACAGCATGTGAGTATAGTAGACGGCAATCAATAAGAAGCGAAGAGAAGAAGCGGAGATTAAAAGAGAACCCCACGGCGATCAACTGTCAGACGGAAATGAACGTGAGAGGAATAGAAGTGACGGAGATGACCATGGGAATAGATAAGGGAATACTGCGGGTCTGTGGCGAGGGTCTAGCCCTGTCACATGTTGGTTCCCGTGATCACGTGCACTGGTCACGTGACCATTGAGAGACGAATGTTGAAGTCCAAAATGAATGTAGGTAATGAAAGTGTAACGAGTGTACAGTGCTTTAGTGGTGTGTCCGTAACAAGTAGTCTATCTATTC
>JBBPJN010000679.1:0-11131 GCA_038088755.1 Boletus aff. separans
AGGGCAACAATAAGGTTCGAAGAAATTGACAGTGATCAACGATAACGCATAGGATGTAAGGGGACGTATGAATATTGTGTGTTTAGATATCGTTAGCGCAAATCCTGCATCTGCATGAATGGCTATCAGCACGTTCAATGATGTGTCCCCTTGCGCCTGGAAAGTGAGAATAGTCTCTAAAGCATCCCTTTTGTATTCTACACATGTTGACATGTCGACGTGAACAACAGTCAGCTGAATGGTTGCATTGAATAAGCAGAAAGCTTGACGGTCAGGATGCTCATCAAGGTACGTAATGAGCGGAAAGTCTAAAAAGTCAAAGAGGGGAAGCGAGTGTGACCCGGACGCACGAGTATTGGGTAACTGGTGGCTGCCATTAAAGCACATCCAGTACATGGATGCTATTGATTAACTTGTCCAATATTGTCTGCGTCATCTCCTCTACCTGGACGGTGATCAGACTCTCCGCAGCGACTCTCCTGTATGCTGCCACGTTGCCTGGGTTTGGGGTGAGCAACAGCGCGCCGAACGGTTGTCTCAGTCGAACAATGACCCGGAGGGCTCGTATCTGCTTTTCTGTCTCCCCTAGAGTTGAAGGGGGTTGGAGAGATGTCGCGTCTAGAGGACGTAGGGTAGACCGTCCACCAAAGGACAGCCCTAAGCGAGATGCGAGCCGCGCCGTTCGTGACCGCGGTGCTGTCAAGGCAGGGCGAGGGAATGAAGGTGGCTTGCCTATTGAGGAAGACTGATTATCCATTTTCTCCTCGGGTATCGTCTCAGTGATACTTCCAACAGGCTGTCGGTCCAGGAGAAAGTCAATCCAGGGGTGAACAAGGTAAAGAGGATTGAATCGGGTGAGATCCTCCTCAGTCTTGATCTCCACAATCCCGAGTGTAGTGGTCTGTGCACGAAATGCTCGTCCCAGCTCGCTCCAAGAGACCGACAAAGGTCCGAGTTTGAAAACAATACACGGAAGCTTCATCCGTTGTCCTGCAAACATTGGAACAGGGAGCTGGTCGAGTCGGTCATGTAATCTTGCGACCGAAGTGAGGTTGAGTGAGGAACCACGCAATCCAGCAGTGACTGTCTCCATTCCAACATTTGCGATAGAGAGTGGGATATGGGAGGGTGGCAACTGGTTGAAAACGGTAATGCTGGCCGGGAGACAGCTATTAAAACTCCCGGACTTTCCGACCCATGCAAGGATGCTCGTATCTCCCGAGCTCATGAGTAGCTGCGCCAACAGTCTTCCGAGCGCTTGATCCCCCTCACCATACACGACCGGCAAGGACATCGAGAATATTCCTAATAATGAGTAGGCTGCATCCTCGACAAGGGTCGTCTGCCTTGTTGATGCTAGACACAGCTTCTCCCGTATATCATCCAAGCCCGGTCGGAGTGCCATCAGGGTTTGTGCCAAGATACCTGTTGCCTCCTCCATCTCCGAGGAAATTTCGGGCGACTCCTTATGATTAGGAATGTCGAGGTTCAGGTACAGCGTCCAGTCCTCGTTGTAGAACCGGACTACCTTTGAGGCGTGATATTCCTGGAGTGTCCAGGCACGGGTATTCCAGATGCTCCTAACGAGATCACCGCGTCGGGACGGAGAACGGATGCCACGGAGTAAAACGAGGGTCAGAGCAGCACCCTGGTACCACTTGAACATGACAACCAAAGCCTCTTGCAGTACAAAGTGATCCGTTTTGTCGATGCAGCATGTATCACTCCAAGCCCAATGCAAACCTGCATCCCGCACAATCTTGCAGAACATCTTGAGTTTGTCGTGGGTGAGGGATTCATCAAGATCGTACACCACCATACGTATGACTTGCTCGAACAGAGGCTCATTGTCTTCCCACTTGTGCGAGAGCATGGCATAACGATAGTAGTGCGCAACGTCATGCTCAATGCGGGCATGATCGATGCTTTTTGTCATGGAGGAGATCAACTCATTGAAGAGCGGGAAGGATTCGAATGCAGCAGCTTGTTCGGCTTTATCGAGAAGGCGACCAGAGAAGGTATTGATGAGCACACGTGGCGTGTCACGGATGGCGTCCTGAACAGCCTTCCGGATTGCCACTCTTGTCTCTCCTGGATACGTGTACTGACGATGACATTCTGGAAGACATGTTTAGTCAACGACCTCCAAAATGATGTTTAAACCCTGACCGAGAATCGCTGAATCAGATGACTGCGACATCATCGAAAGCATCGTCTCAAATGCACTGACTGCATTTTCATAGTCCTTCGCCTTGTGTAGAGCTGCGTGTTTCCTCTCATAGCCCCATGCGGAAAATGGATCTAGCTCGACCATCTGGTACTGATCTATGAACAAGAACTAGTCGAGGCGATACAGGAATGCACCTTGTTTGCGTCATTTAAAGCATCCTCCCACGAACCACAAGCTATATGTGCTTTGCTTCGCTTGACAAGGAGACCTTGTAGTGTGGGGGGTCCGAAAGCCAGTGCGGCCGAATAATGAGAGATGGCATCGCCATGCCGTTCAAAACCCATTGCAATATCCCCGAGGTTCTCTAGCTTCGCCAAGCAACGACGTTTGAAGTCTAGCACATAACAGTCGTGTGAATGATAACGCCTACATATTATGTGAGATCAATCACCAAGAGTCCATGCTACTTTTTCATCACTCGTGTTTGGCTCCCTTACCAATTCGTCTGCCATCTTCTGGAAACACTCAATAGCGTCCGTTGTGCGGTCTGTTGTATCTAAATGTTCACACAAGACCTGGTAGATCGTGAATCTCGGAGCCGTAAACTCCGGGGTAATGGGGTCAAGCCCACGAGATGTACAAGAGCCAAAGGGTAAACTCACCCTTGTAGTGGAAACCAAGGCTTCTTTCCAGGAGCAATTCGCTAGCGATGCTTTTGCCCATTCCCTCAAGAGTGGTGTGGGGGTCGTAGAATTGTGGGTCACATCAAGCATCATCACGTCATCGTGTTGGACTGTCTTTGAGGAGACATCGGCGTCCCTCTCGGGAGCAGAGAGGCATTGGTGGGTGAATTCTGTGGAGAAGTTTCGAACGCACAGCGACCACCTAAATAGAACAAAAACTCACCAACAACCCACTTGACGTTGGCTCTGCTCATGTACACCTCCTCGTCAAAGGTACTGACCAATTCAAGAAGAGATTCCCCTGCATCGTTGGTGCGACCAGCAGCATAAAGGGCTTCGCAATGTCGCTGTTGAATTGTGATGCCGAGATTATCAAATCTCCATCCAAATATCTTTCAGGAGCGGTGAGTAGTCGCAACACACCCATCAAGAAACTTACCAGTGAAATCGTGGGAAGGGGTGGTCCAAGGTAATCTCGCATTTGAGCTCGAGCACGCTCGAACGACCGTATCGCACCTTCATGATCACTGCACTCCATCTGCGAGATTCCAAGGAGAAGATACATGTATGCCTTCTGGAACTGTCAGTGGCGAGATATTTGCCGCGCAGTAGCATGTTAAGCACGTGCCTGAATCATATAGCATACTGAGTTGAGAGGGATCTTAGCAATGAGGTCGTCTACACACGATATCGCATCAAGTTTCTCTCCGGCCATAAATACGATGATAGCCTAAAGGGGATGAGCAGTTGAAAGTCAACCGAGTCTAAGATACAGACCTTGATAAGGAGAAGAAAGCTGACGTGGGATGAATGAAAGTGCTCGGATGCGATGTCGCAGGTCCGATAGCCCTTATCCCTTTCTCCATTGCTGACCTGGGCCACACTCATTGCGATGAAGGCAATGACAGACGGCTTAATACGGATGGCCTTGCATAAATTGATGTCAAGGTGTCAGTATATGCGAGAGTAAAGCAATAAGCACCTCTTCAGCATCGGTGAGGGCTGCGTCCCACTTTCCCAAACGAGCCCGCACGAGAGCCCGACTAGCGAATACATGATCAGCCGGTTTCTCAGATGTAGTGATTGCTGCAGTCAGTAACGCGTTCGTATTTTCGAGTTGGTCGTTCTTCCACAAGTGCAGCACAGCATCGTCAATCTGAATGACAGGTTCCAGAAGAGTAGGGTGCATGCGAGACAAAAGGATTGAATCCTATGTAGAAAGATGGTTAGAACAAGATAAACTGAGTAGATCTGCGGTAATGCGACGAGGCATGCTCACTCACGGCGATATGGGATAGACTTTTGATATTGATTTTCCCGTCCAGTCCACCAATTGCAAGAAACCGGTCACATGGAGAAATTGCGATTGGATTTATATTTTGAGCGCGTTGAATGAGACCGAGTTGGATGTGCGTCGACGTGTCCCAAAACGTAACTTCATTCTTTGTACAGCATACGATGAATTCGCCATGCTTTGGGAGTACAATGCATGAGAGATCGTTGCAACCGGGGACTGACCATTCCGCAATTCTTGACCCAGTGCATGCGTCGAACTTCTTGATTTTACTGTCGGATACGACGAAGAGGTGGTTGTTGAACCAGAGAAGGCCAGTGTTGTACGATGGGGTAACTTCTACTTTGATCTTTACGAGTACACGACCATTGTTGCTGTCCCAGACTCGAACATCACTCCGAGTAGCTGTTGCGATGCGATCACCCTGCGGCGAGTATTTTGCTGCTTTCAACCAAGACCTGTGGTCGAGTGTCTGTATTTGTTTGAGAGTTGCGACCACCCAAACGGCGGCTTCGCCACCACTGAATGCGAGGACGAGTCGAGTCGAGTCGGGTGAGAAATCGACTCCCAGGATGTGGTAGCATCCGCGGATGCGATAGCCTGCCTTGTGCTCCGTGATTTTTCCATCTGTATCTGCATTCCACAGGAAGAGGTCGCCCGAGCTTGCCACCGCTGCGATCCACTTGTCGTCTTTTGATGCAGCAAGATATCTGACAGTCCCTGTGCTCCAAGTTGTGGCCGTTTGCTTGCCATCTTTCGCTCGCCACACTCGAACCTCCTTGCGGTCGCCACTCAAAATATACTTGCCATTCGCTGAAAATGACACTGCCCATAACTCTCTACCGACGTCGATCTCGAGGGGCCGGGAATGCTCTTGCCTAGTGGTCAGATAAAGGCGACCCCATATTAACAGCACCTACTGGTCATCGTCAACGACGGGGTCATTATCAATGACACGACGTTGCGGTTCGTACTGCATCGTATTGTACTCACTTATACATTGCCCCTTATTGATATAGACCAGTGCACACATTCCCACCTCGTATCTTCGGCGCTTGCTTGCTTGTGCGCGGCCCGTGTTTCCAACATTTAATCATCTTACACGCAGTGAACCTACCGGAGTGGGGATTCAGGCGACAACAATTATGGTCAGCGTGAACCCGTCGTGGTATGTTGAGGCTGCCGCCAGACACGACCAGTGTACGTGATTCGCATTGTCTCTCATTTGCAAGATGCTGGCTGTGGCGATTGCGTGAAGCACCTGCGGATGCTGAAATGGTCAGCTACAAGATTCCAGGGTTTTTATCCGACTTTTGGTAACTGCGCCGGGTCATGCAAACAACAAACACTGGCCCTGCCTACAGACACCCGTATAACCCTCGTCCGCTGAGTTGGCCTCGGCTTCGTCGTGGTTTCGTAAGTTGTCTTGACGGTTCAAATGTCTGGCTTTCACAACTCGCTCGATCTCGGAGCTTTGAGGTGAAGGACCATCGTCAGATCTACTTGATTGGCGAACCCATTTGTTTGGCGGTTGTGCCTCCGAGTCGATCATCACTTATCTCCTCGTTCACGGGTTCCTCATTCTACGTGCGAAGGGAGGGTACAGGAACTCTGAGAACAGTAAGCACTCTCGTTCAACTATTGGAGAGGTTGACTCGATCGAACATCTAGCCAAGGTGGTCAAGTGTGACTCGCTATAGGGTTTCATCTTTACCGGTTATCTTCCTGCATCACTCCTGGTTCTTCCTGATGAGCTGTACGTACTCTACTTTTATGATCCTCTCGTCCTGCGCTGTCTTCGATCTTGCAACGTTGACGGTGAACCCCAAGATTCCACCACTCACGATCATGGCATTGCATACACTACTACTCGTACTATACCTTCTTGTATGGCCAGCGACCCGTCCCCTTACCGTTTCACCTCATATTTTTCCCATCCCACCTCGTCGAGCTTGTCTACCTTGCTCAACACCTCTTTCTCTAGGCCTTGGAGGTATTCTTCCATCGCCATAAAGAGATATGGCATACCTGCGCCAAGGATGCGAACGGCGAGCAAGCCCGCATTCATACCCCCATTGATTGCGACTGTCGCCACCGGTATACCACGCTACACGGCAATCGTGAAAGTGCCATACAAAGCGTGAGTAAGCTCACATAGATAAAACAAAGAAGGCGTCCTACCGGCATCTGCACAATGCTGTGCAACGAATCCACTCCATCTAACGAACTGCCCTTGACGGGGACACCCACTACCGGAACGCTGGTCATCGCCGCGACCATCCCTGGCAAATGCGCCGCTCCGCCTGCACCGGCTACGATGACCCGTAACCCGCGCACCCGCGCACTACGCGCATACGAGACCAACCTGTCCGGTGTACGGTGCGCAGAAACAATCGTGAGCTCGTACGGGATGTGAAAATGGTCGAGAACGCGCGCCGCAGGAAGGAGCGTGGGGAGGTCCGAGTCGGATCCCATGATGACACCTACAATCGGATGTGTGCTCGGGTGGCCGCTCCCCAGAACTTGTGAGGCTGGGGCGTACATATCAATCTCTGCTGGTGTACTGGGAATGGGGAGGGCGGATAGGAGCGGGCGAAGGCGAGTACGCAAGTCAGCATCGGTGTCCCCGACGAGTGTGACATGCCCCATTTTTCGGCCGCGCCGGCACTCGGATTTACCATAAAGGTGGATAGTGCAACCAGGGATGGAAAGTGCGGTCGTAGTAAAGGCTGGGATTGGGTCCATGGAAGTGGAGCTGCCGATGATGTTGAGCATGGCGGCGGAAGGGACTTTGAGGGTTGTGCTTCCGAGGGGCAGCCCGACAATGGCGCGGAGGTGATTCTCGTATTGGGATGTGTGGCAGGCTTCGATGGTGTAGTGTCCCGAGTTATGAGGACGAGGGGCAATTTCGTTAATGTATATTGTACCTGGGGTGGGAATGAACGGATATCCAGGAGGTGGGCGTTAAGATGCGAACGTACCATCCTGCATGAGGAACATCTCGACACCAAAGACGCCAGCGCCTCGGAGTGTTCGAATGGCAGACTCAGCGACACGCCGTGCACGGGAAGGCACAAGGGGATCGTGACTTCGTAGGGGAGCGAAGACGAGATGGCAGATGTTGTCCTTGTGGACGGTCTCGACGGCGGGATAAGAAACGACGTCCCCGTTAGTGGTACGTACGACCATGACAGCAATTTCCCTGATAAATGGGACCCATTTTTCGGCGTATAACGGACGATCTGAGAGCGCTTGAAGTGCATCATCTGCTTGATCAAGTGTTCGAACGACAAAGTTGCCTCGCCCGTCGTACGCGAGCGTCCGACTCTTGAGCATAAAAGGGAGACCGAGCTGAGTGGCGGTAGCTTTTATCGACTCGACCGTCGGCTCGACTTTGAGAAACTCGGAGACGGGACAATCGTGGGTACGTAAGTAAGTCTTCTGCTCGAACTTGTCCTGGATGATAGCGATCGTAGAGGGGCTAGGATGAATGACAGCTCTCGTCCCTGGCGTCGACTCGATCTCCTTCAACACAGCAACGTCGACATGCTCAATCTCCACGGTGATGACGTCGACTTTGCACGCGAGTTGTCTGATCTTTTCGGGGTCGGCAAACGAGCCATCGATATGGGTGAGTGCGGGCGAACGGGGTGCAATGATCTGTTTCGCTGGAGCTGATTCACCGACTTCAAGGACGACAACGGCAATATTGAGCAAAGAAGCGGATGCTGCGAGCATGCGGCCTAGCTGGCCACCGCCTGTGGAGTCCAAACATGTCAGATACTACTCGAAGCGTACACGAGACGAGCGTGGTAATCTGCGAGCAGTCGTGAGGACATTGTGGAACAGCTGTAAAAACGGGAAAACGCTCACGCGCACCAAGGACACCGACGACCTTGCTGCTCATCGTCGCGGTCGCGGACGGTACCTAACAGAGATCACAATCGTCCGTACTCCATTGTGCTAACCGAAGGCACCCGTAGTGTTTACGTAAGCACTAAAAGCAGCTGCAGCCATTCAACACGGATCTTCAAGTCGCTGGGAAAGCGGCCTCTCAGATACTGTAGTACACACACGCATCTGTGCATGCAATCGGTGCGCCGCTGCGCTAATACACATTCAGGTTGAAGATGACCAATGTGAGTGTGACTCTAGACGACGATCTAGCTTACTGCTTTACCGACAAACAGACGACCTCTGCAGTACCTTTGCCATCATACTGGACAGACTGCTAGGGTCCGTCTTCGCACCGTCAGTCAGGACACGCAGTCAAGTATGTATCAAGTAACCGGATGTAATACCCTCTGCTATCCATATTTTGCGCTCTTCCGGTCATGGACTATGCCTTGGTTCCATCTCGATCTCAATTGCCATGTTCCCATGGGCCGTCGGGTACTGTTGCCCCGCGCTCTCAAGTACCCTCCGCTGCCAACCATGGTGGGCGAGAAGTTGCAAGGGAAGAGTCACACAAACGGACCGAGTAAAATCATCTGTTTCTGACTGGGGTGTACAACGATGACGGTAGGCTTTATACACATACAGTTGACCAAGGGTGCGAATTACGTTGTAGGGTATTGGGCAGTTCAAACAAGCGATACTGTAACGGGTAAGAACAGTCAGACATGTCAGGTCCAGGCAGGACCGAAGGAATGGACGAGGGTCGTAGGAGCGAGCTATGTGCAGAATGGGTATAGACTAGGTGTCTGTGGCGAGATCGAAGTGCTGGCCTCGAACTTAGTAGTCACGGCAGCACCGTTATGTACACATCCGAATGTGGGACTCTCAGGAGAACGGACGCTGCCAAACGCGCTCTCCACCACCTGACAATTTTTGGCTTGACGGTTCTGGCCATTACAGTCATCATAAGGTAGTCGAAATGTAGGCCCCTGCAAGGCCTGGTGCCATGCATGTTCTTTCCATGTGTTATTTATTTCCTCATTGTCACGATGTCATCTGAACATCACCCACAGAGTATCGCATCACAACCACCCATTTATGTATGCGGCCCGACTACCAAAAAAGCCGTCCGAGAATAAACGACTGTACGGTTTGGTCGGATAAACGGGTCCAGATCATGTCATAAAACCTAGTATGGTGGATAGGTCGGTCAACTATTGGTCACATTGCCTGCACTCCACTCACAGGTACCCGTTATCAACCATGTTGCAGAAGAGCACCAAGTTTCTAGTTTTCTTGATCGTTTTGGGTCGTGTGATGGCTGGTCCCGTGCAGACGCGTGCAGCGCCGACGGTCACTCTCGACAGTGCGACCGTGACGGGCGTCGCATCGGGATCTACCAGCCAGTTCCTGGGCATCCCATTCGCACAACCCCCGTATGTCGATTCATCTAAACTCACCCGGAGCCTTTAACTTCTTATTCGTCCAACTGACCTGATCGCCCCTTCCTCGCCTCCTCGATTCAGGTTGGGAAACCTGCGCTTCCAGCTGCCCCAGCCGCTACCACCATACAATGTCAGCTTCTCTGCCACGGCGTATGGTCTCGCGTGTCCTCAACAGGCATTCACACTCCCGTTGCTGTCTGGTCTCCCTGCTGAGACAGTCGACTATTTATTCAACTCGGTCTACAACCTCGTCACCCCTTCTGCAGAGGACTGTGCGTGCGAGAGTTTGTGATGACATGTCCTCGGACCGAGGCTGAAGCATGATCGGTGACATAGGTCTGACACTGAACGTAGTCGCTCCGAACAGCGCGACCCCCACATCCAAGTTGCCCGTGGTGGTGGTGAGTAGCTGCATCAATCATTTATCATCACCACCGCTGAGAAGTGATCTGTCAAACAGTGGATCTTTGGGGGTGGGTTCGAATTTGGAGGAACGAACACGTACGTCCTGGCGTTCTGTTCACGCGTGTCGCTGTCTTGACACACAAAATTATGACCGCAGTTACGATGGCAGCATCATTGTGGAGAAAGCTATCTCGCTTGGCGTTCCTGCCATATATGTTAGCATGAATTATCGGTGAGCACTCTCGTTGACACAGCTCTCACGAAATGGATGTTTGACCATGAGAAAATGTGGTCCAAAGCTTGAATGGTGAGCGCTCGCCAGTGGAAATCCATCCAGATTTCTCTGTTTCAGCTTACCAATTGCCTTGTTTTAGCATTCGGATTTCTAGCGAGCCAAGAAGTCAAGGATGCTGGTGTTGGAAATCTGGGTCTTCGAGACCGTACGTCTTTGTTCCCCTGCCCACACGTCTCTGCGCGTCTCCTGATCGACCCCTGAATCAGAACGACTAGCTCTCCAATGGGTGCAAAAGTACATCGGCGCGTTCGGGGGAGATCCCACCAGAGTTACCATGTAAGGACGTCTTCTCGCACCTTTCCCCGTTTACCATGCCGACAAAGATGCTACTATGATGTCCAGCTGGGGCGAGAGTGCAGGTGCTATTTCCGTCGCTTTGCACATGGTAACCGACGGAGGAAACCCTGACGGTCTTTTCCGAGCTGCGTACATGGAAAGCGGTTCTCCGATACCTGTGGGGGACATAACCCATGGACAGCCATACTATGATGCCCTGGTTGCGGAGACAGGGTGTTCTGGTACGACAGACACGTTGCAGTGTTTGCGCGAGGTACCATACGAGACATTGTTGGCCGCAGTGAATCAGTCGCCCGGGCTATTTTCTTATCAGGTACGTTATTCTATGACAAAAGAAAGATTTGGACGCACTGCATGAATGACTGATGCATCTATTGTGTCTATGCACGGTTTAAAAGTCGCTCGTCTTGGCGTGGCTACCTCGTGTGGATGGGGTATTTTTGACAGCAGACCCACAATACTTGGTTCAGCAAGGATCTATTGCAGACGTACCGTTCATTAACGGTATGTCTAAATTCGCCTCGCATCTTCTTCGCATCTTCTGCTGAATTTCGAGTATGTGATTGATAGGTGATTGCGATGACGAAGGGACATTGTTCTCCCTCTCAACGCTTAACATCACGTAAGCCCCATTCAAACGAATCC
>JBBPJN010000680.1:0-11120 GCA_038088755.1 Boletus aff. separans
TTTATAGAAAAGGAATTGGGAAAAGGGTATATCCGACCCTCGAAATCCCCCCAAACTGCGCCTGTCTTTTTCATTCCAAAAAAGAATGGCAAGAAACGTCTTGTCATGGACTACCGATACTTGAATGAGGGGACAATAAAAAATGCATATCCCTTGCCCCTCATTCCCATGCTCATTGATAGGCTCAAGGGAGCCGACTTATTTACGACACTGGATCTACGATGGGGGTACAATAACGTACGAATCAAGGAAGGCGACGAATGGAAAGGTGCCTTCGTAACCCCCATCGGCTCTTACAAACTGCTGGTCATGTATTTCGGGATGACTAACTCTCCTCCCACCTTCCAGCAAATGATGAACGACATCTATAATGATATGTACGCTTGTGTAGTAATTTACATAGATGACGTTATGATATTTACCAAGGGACAGATGAAGGCAACCCATGAAAATATAGTAAAAGAGGTGTTGCAGAGGTTACGAGAAAATGATCTCTATGCTAAACTGGAGAAGTGCTTCTTCTCGAAAGAGAAGGTAGACTTTTTGGGGATGACCGTCTCATGGGAAGGCGTAGAGATGCAGGAAAAGAAGGTTGCAGGGGTAATGGATTGGCCAGTTCCCACGCAGCTCAAACAGTTACAAGCCTTCCTCGGGCTTTGTAACTACTACCGCAAGTTCATAGAAGGCTTCTCCGAGGTTGCACGCCCTTTTAACAACCTCACCAAAAAAGACACAAAATTTGTATGGGGATCCGAACAGCAAAAGGCGTTCGATGCCCTTAAAAAGAAGTTTATGACAGCTCCCCTTCTGGCGTACCCAGATCGGGATAAAGAGATGCGCATTGAGACCGACGCAAGTGATATTGCCACTGGTGGCGTATTGTTGGTCTTATGCGAAGACAGTTTGTGGAGGCCGAGTGCCTTCATTTCACATTCTTTTAACTCCACTGAGCGGAACTATCCCATTTACGATAAAGAACTTCTAGCAGTAATCTGCGCATTAGAAGAATGGTGGCATTACTTAATTGGTTGTGAAAGGTTTGAAATCTGGACCGATCACAAAAATCTAGAGTATTGGAAAAAACCCCAAAACTTGTCGTCGCACCAAGCTAGGTGGCACATAGTTTTGGAGGAATTTAATTATTCTATGGTGTATAAACCCAGCTCATCCAACGGCTGTGCTGATGCTTTATCCTGCAGACCTGATCATGGTGACGCTGTCCCTGATCATAATACCAATATTACTGTCTTGCCCGAATCTGTTTTCATTAACGGGCTTTCTATTTTTTCTCCTTTTTACGAAAAGATACAAAAACAATCAGAAAAGATAAAAGAAAAAATACCGGAGTTCGAATACGACTCCACAGAAAAAATATTTATAAATAAAAACAAAAAAGTCTATGTACCTAACGATTTACGTTATGAACTCCTCTCCATCTGTCACAATTCCCCGATTGGTGGACACTCCGGCCACCATCGTACGATAGCCTTACTTACGAAATACTTTACGTGGCCTGGGGTCACTAAAGACGTAAAAAACTACATAGACCATTGCCAGGTGTGCGCCCTCACGAAGGGTAAGCAAAAAGCACCCGCTGGTAAACTAATTCCACTTCCCACGCCGACCCGGCCCTGGGAAGATCTATCTATTGATTTCGTCACTGGACTTCCTCCTTCTAATTCTTTTGATTCTATTTGTGTTATAGTAGATCGCTTCTCCAAAGAAGCGATATTCATCCCCTGTTTTAAGACCACGTCTTCGAAAGACCTGGCAAAATTATTTAGAGATTACGTATGGTGCATCCATGGACTCCCTTCCTCCCTTGTTTCGGACTGCGGACCTCAGTTCGCCTCCGACTTCACCATGGAGCTGTGCTCCCTATTGGGCATAACCCAAAAAATATCCACACCATATCATCCGCAAACTGATGGACAAACGGAGCGGATGAACCAGGAGCTCGAAAAGTACTTACATACTTACGTCATGAAAAAGCAGGACTCCTGGTCGGAATGGATAAAAATAGCGCAGTTTCACCACAATAACTCCCTTTCCTCGGCTACCGGCACCACTCCCTTCGCCGTTACCCACAATTACGTACCAAGACTTGGCTTCGAAGGAAACACCAAGACCTTGGCCAGGGACTTTGGAAAGAACTGCGCTATAGCCCATAAAGATGTTGAGCAGGCTCTCACCCTTACGAAAGAGAAAATGAAGGAACATGCCGATAAAAGAAGGTTGGATGCTCCGGATTATGCCGTAGGAAATAAAGTTTGGTTGTCAACCGAACATTTGAAACTCCCCTACACCGCTAAAAAGTTGACCCAAAAATGGATCGGGCCTTACGAGATCATCAAGGTCCTTCCCAACGCGGTCAAACTCCGTTTACCCAAAACCATGCATATTCACCCCACGGTTAACGTGTCAAGGGTCAAGCCCTACCAAGAACCTCTACCCAACCAGCCAGTTCTCCGCCCTGACGCCATAACGGTTAATGAAGAAGGTTATGAGGAGTATGAGGTAGACTTTATTGTTACCTCTCGCATGAAAAATCGGTGACTAGAATATCTCGTCCACTGGAAAGGATGGGATGAAACAGATAGAACTTGGGAACCGTTGGAAAACTTAGCCAACGCTCAAGACGCCGTCACGAAATTTCATGCCGACAACCCTTCAGCCCCATGAAAACTAAGGGGCATTTCCACAGACGTATTTAATTCTCTTTTTATGGCACACGGTGATGACATCAAACCTCGGTTCAAAGCGACTCGTCTGGAATACGAGTCCTAGGGGGGGGGTAGTGTCACGGACTCCACTAAAGCGTAACTTATTTTCACTTTCATTACACTCATTTCGGACTTCGCTTCAACTTCCATCTTTCAGACGTCACGTGACTAGCACGTGATCGTGGGACAACACGTGACATGGGCTAGACCCAACACGTGCCCCTTTATCTCCCTTATCTATTCCCACGATAATCTCCATGTCTTCTTTATCCCACATTCATTTCCGTCTATTCTCTTCTCTTCCTTTTGATCGCCGACTACTATACTCACATGCTGTCACCCTAATATGTATACATAGTTACCTTACTATCTCCACTTACTATACTTGGCCTGGTCTGTGCACAGCAGACTGTAATATAAAAGGCTGGTGTAAACGGCTGAAGTCCTCAGTCGTTTCCACTTGTCACTTACGCTCAATCGAGGGGTGATTAAGGATCGATTCACGTGGTATTGAGTACTCGGAAGACCTGTTCAGTCAGGCCTGTGGCTCCCGCCCTATAGCTTCGTGAGCTAGTAAAAGCAAAGGTTGGGACTGAGTGCGAAGCCAGGGTGTCCGTTGTATAGACGGCCCCTAACACTTGGAAACGACTGGTATACACGGCCCGGACTGGGGCATAAACAGGTCTTGTTACTGTTGGCATCTTGATTGAAAGGGAGTACCTTTTTGTATTTTCTGTTTCTCTCTCTCCACCCCCATACCCGATTCACAGGGTTAAGTGACGTTGCCGGCCGTTGCCGAAGATTTCTCTTTCGAACCCCCTTGCCGCTTTTAGAGGAGCCCCTAAGAAGGGCAGATTTGTGACTATCGTAGTTTGTCTATTCGAGTCCCCTCCATTGTGAGGACGTAGTCCATGCTAGGGTCGTGCCTAGTTTGCGAAGGGAGACCTCTGGGACCACCACATCCTGAGAGCTGATCCTATCTCGATTAGTAGTCCCCCTAGTGATAGGGGAGGTAGAACCAGAGCAGTGCATGTGCTGCATTGTTACAAATAAATACCACATTCCTACAAATAGACATTATGTTACGCGGTTACACCGCCGTTATTACCTCCATTCCAAAAAATACTTTTTACGGTCTCACGTTTGTCACATCCCCAGAAGTCACTTGGAAGATAGTGGCTAGTAAGGATGTCCGAACCTGATACCTCAACCTCTGCAGTGTTGGCTGCGGCCATCGCCCAATTATCTTCGGTCCTGGAAGATTTTAAGGACAACAAGGGCAAAGACTTGGTCAAAAAGATTGCGGACCCTGGCACCTGGGACGGTGACAGGAAGAAATTCAGAGACTGGTGGGTCAAATTGGCCATATGGAGCAAGGTCCAGAAATGGGCCAACAACAAGGTTCAGGCAGTGGCGATTTATTTGCGCTTAATAGAAAAGGCGGCGCCTTACGCCCACCACTGCTTGGAGGAATACTCCCTGGCCAAAGATGAGCCAGAATTAGGTCGAGATGGCAAGCCCATCGGGGATATGAAGAAAGGGGTCGATGCCTGGCCCAATTTCGATAAACTGGAGGAGCTCCTTAAGGAGCATTTCAGGGTAGAACAGCTAGCACACGATGCTTACAAGGAGCTGCTCGCCCTCAAGCAGGATAAACTCAACATTGATGAATACCTGCAAAAATTCGAAGAACTCCGAAAGGAGGCCGACGTAGTGTTAGAGGAAGCACATCATATCCTCACACAAGGCGTGAATTACAATATCTACTATCACGCCTCCCTCCATACTGGCTGTGACGAGTATGAGGACCTCGTTAAAGCCCTAAGATTGGTAGGGCGCAACCTGGAAAGAATCCGGGTTGAACGGGGGAACCCTCGCTCAAATCAGGTGGTAACCTCTTCGACCTCCACACCTCCTCCTTGGTGGCCTTGGTACCCACCTCCGCAGTATCGCCCCCCGCCATCAAATAATTATCCGCGCTTTACGGCAACTGGCACTCAGCCCAGTCGTGGAGCACCCATGGACCTCTCGGTCCAACAAGCTAGTAGGACTTTCACCGGTACCTGCTATGGTTGTGGCAAGCCTGGTCACAGGTGTAGCGACTGCCCAACTAATGGGTACTCCCCGGCCCGCTGGCCCCAACAGCAGCGGGTTATCCAAGTCTGGGACCCTTATCAAGGGGCCTATATTAATATGCTCTCCCAGGAGCAAGAACTCTCCGCCGGTGGCGCGCAAGCCGGTCCCTCGGGACAAAGCGATGCATATTCTTCTTTCTCTCAGCCGCACATAATGGCACCACCACAAGGTTTCACCAGGTCGGCCCGCCCCCTCCCAACTCCCTCTTCCTTTCAACGGGAATATATGACGGAGGAGGCCGAAGCATACTGGCAGGATAGATTTGAAGTCGAGAAGAGGCAGCAAGCAGGCTCTTCTTTAAATTAAATTCGTCTATGGTTGAACAGGGCAACCATGGACACAGACTAGAGCTTGCGAACAATATTCCTTTACTTGAAAATGATGTACTATGTGTAGATAGTGATTTTCCTACGTTTGATTTGTCTTTTGTATTACGAAATATATATTGTCATTCCGAAAAGGGCGTCTCCCAGAGCATGGCACCGGAATTAAAACAAAGTGTGCTTAATTCCCTTATTCAGACCATTTCTATAAGTTATGCAAAAGAAAAACCCCGACAAAAATTGCTCGAGAGTACTCTCCAATTGGGTGGCGAAATGTCACTTCACACAAGAGTCACGTTTAAGAGAAGTGCCACTTGGTGTTCAGTAATGCTTAAGGCGCTCTTAGACTCTGGGGCATCCAATACATTTATCGATTCCAATTTCTGTAGAATAAATGGACTTGATTTAATTCCTTTGGCTCAATCCATTTCAGTAAAAAACGCTGACAGCTCTAACGGAGCAATAGGCGAAATTAAAAACAAAGTTCATTTGCTTATTTCCATTAACGGACATTCGGAGTATATAGAAGCCCTAATTTCTGTTCTAGGCACTCATCCATTAATTATTGGCTATGATTGGCTGGCACGCCATAACCCGGACATTGACTGGGTTAAGAAAACTGTCACGTTCTCTCGCTGTACTTCTTACTGCGCAGTCTTGGAGAATTGTACTCAGGCAGGACCTAGTATACCACCTCGTTGTAGAACAATCGAGGCGGGATTAGAGGACAAGGTACCTAAACAATACCACGAATTCCTAGACGTATTCTCAGAAAAAGAATCCGAGCGCATACCCAAGCGAAAGCCCTGGGACCATGCGATCGACCTCAAAGAATCCTTTGTTCAAAAAAGGGTCGAGTAATCCCCTTATCGGACTCAAAAATGGATGAGGTTCGCACGTTCATAGAAAAGGAATTGGGAAAAGGGTACATCCGTCCTTCAAAGTCCCCCCAAACTGCACCCATCTTTTTTATTCCAAAAAAGGATGGCAAGAAACGTCTTGTCATGGACTATCGTTACCTGAATGAGGGGACAATAAAAAATGCATATCCCTTACCCCTCATTCCCACACTCATTGATAGGCTCAAAGGAGCTGATTTATTTACGACACTTGATCTACGATGGGAGTACAATAACGTACGCATCAAAGAAGGCGATGAATGGAAAGGCACCTTCGTAACCCCCATCGGCTCTTACAAACCCCTGGTTATGTACTTTGGGATGACTAACTCCCCTCCTACTTTCCAGCAAATGATGAATGACATCTATAATGATATGTACGCTTGTGTAGTAATCTACATAGACGACGTTATGATATTTACCAAGCGACAGACGAAGGCGACCCACAAAAATATAGTAAAAGAGGTGTTGCAGAGATTACGAGAAAACGATCTCTACGCTAAACCGGAGAAGTGCTTCTTCTCGAAAGAGAAGGTGTGTTAGGGGCCGTCTATACAACGGACACCCAGGCTTCGCACTCAGTCCCGACCTTTGCTTTTACTAGCTCACGAAGCTATAGGGCGGGAGCCACGGGCCTGACTGAACAGGTCTTCTGAGTACTCAATACCGCGTGAGACGCTCCTTAATCACCCCTCAATAGAGCATAAGTGACAAGTGGAAACGACTGAGGACTTCAGCCATTTACACTAGCCTTTTATATTACAGCCTGCTGTACACAGACCAGGCTAAGTATGGTAAGTGGAGATAGTAAGGTAACTATTAGTACATATTAAGGTGACAGCGTGAGAGTAGGGTAGACGGCGATTAAAAGGAAGAGAAGAGAAGGAACGGAAATGAGCGTGGGATAAAGAAGACATGGAGATTACCATGGGAATAGATAAGGGAGGTAAAGGGGCACGTGTAGATTCTAGATCATATCACGTGTTATCCCACGATCACATGCTAGTCACGTGACGTTTGAAAAATAGAAGTTGAAGCGAAGTCCGAAATGAGTGTAGCGAAAGTAAAAATAGGTTACGCTTTAGTGGGGTCCGTGACACTACCCCCCCCCTAGGACTCGTATTCCAGACGAGTCGCTTTGAACCGAGGTTTGATATCGTCACCACGTGCCGTAAAAAGAGAATTGAAGACGTCCATGGAGATACCCCTTAATTTTCGTGGGGCCGAGGGGTTTTCCGCATGGAATTTTGTGACAGTATCTTGGGCATTGGCTAAGTTTTCTACCGGTTCCCAAGTCCTATCTGTTTTGTCCCATCCTTTCCAATGTACGAGGTATTCCAAACGCCTATTCTTCATATGTGAGGTTACGATATAGTCTAATTCGTACTCCTCATAGCCTTCTTCGTTTACCGTGATGGCATCAGGGCAGAGAACCGGTTGATTAGGTAACAGTTCTCGGTAGGGTTTGACCCTTGACACATTGACCGTGGGATGAATATTGACGGTCTTTGGTAAACGGAGCTTAACCGCATTGGGGAGGACCTTGATGATTTCGTATGGTCCTATCCATTTTTGGGTCAGCTTCTTGGTGGTGTATAGAAGCTTCAAATGTTTGGTTGCCAACCAAACTTTATCTCCAACTGCGTAATCAGGAGCATCCGACCTTCTTTTGTTGGCACTCTCCTTCATTTTCTCTTTCGTAAGGGTGAGAGCCTGCCCAACATCCTTATGGGCTATAGCACAGTTTTTTCCGAAATCTCTTGCCAAGGTCTTGGCGTTTCCTTCGAAACCAAGCCTAGGTATGTAATTGTGGGTTACGGCAAAGGGAGTGGCACCGGTAGCCAAGGAGAGGGAATTGTTGTGGTGAAACTGCACTATTTTTATCCATTCTGCCCAGGAGTCCTGCTTTTTCATGACATAAGTACGTAAGTACTTCTCGAGCTCCTGGTTCATCCGCTCCATTTGTCCATCGGTTTGTGGATGATATGGTGTGGATATCTTTTGGATTATGCCCAATAGGGAGCACAGCTCCGCAGTGAAGTCGGATGCGAACTGAGGTCCATGGTCCGAGACGAGGGAGGAAGGAAGTCCATGGATGCACCATACGTAATCTCTAAATAATTTTGCCAAGTCTTTCGAAGACGTGGTCTTAAAACAAGGAACAAATATCGCTTCTTTGGAGAAGCGATCTACTATAACACAAATAGAATCAAAAGAATTCAAAGGAGGAAGTCTGGTAATAAAATCAATAGATAAATCTTCCCAGGGCCTTGTAGGCATGGGAAGCGGGATTAATTTGCCAGCGGGTGCTTTTTGCTTACCCTTCGTGAGGGCGCACACCTGACAATGATCTATGTAATATTTGACGTCTTTAGTGACGCCGGGCCACGTAAAGTATTTCGTAAGTAAGGCTATCGTACGATGGTGGCCTGAGTGTCCACCAATCAGGGAATCATGACAAATGGAAAGAAGTTCGTAACATAGATCGTTAGGTATATAAACTTTTTTGTTTTTATTAATAAATATTTTTTCTGTGGAGTCGTATTTGAACTCCGGTATTTTTTCTTTTATCTTTTCTGATTCTTTTTGTATTTTTTCGTAAAAAGGGGAGGAAATAGAAAGCCCGTTAATGAAAACAGATTCGGGCAAGACGGTAATATTTGTATTATGATCAGGGACAGCGTCGCCATGATCGGGTCTGTGGGGTAAAGTGTCAGCACGGCCATTGAACGAGCCGGGTTTATACACCATAGAATAATTAAATTCCTCCAAAACCGTGTGCCACCTAGCTTGGCACGACGACAGGTTTTGGGGTTTCTTCCAATACTCTAGATTCTTGTGGTCGGTCCAGATCTCAAATCTTTCGCGACCAATTAGGTAATGCCGCCACTCTTCTAGTGCGCGGATTACGGCTAGTAATTCTTTATCATAAATAGGATAGTTCCACTCGGTGGAGTTAAAGGAGTGTGAAATGAAGGTGCTTGGCCTCCACAAACCGTCTTCGCATAAGACCGACAATACACCACCAGTGGCAATATCGCTAGCGTCGGTCTCAATACGCATTTCTTTATCCCGATCTGGGTATGCCAGAAGGGGGGCTGTCGTAAACTTCTTTTTAAGGGCATCGAACGCCTTTTGCTGTTCGGATCCCCATGCAAATTTTGTATCTTTTTTTGTAAGGTTGTTAAGAGGGCGTGTGACCTCGGAGAAGCCTTCTATGAATTTGCAGTAATAATTGCAAAGCCCGAGGAAGGCTTGCAATTGCTTGAGCCGTGTGGGAACCGGCCAATCCATTACCCCTGCAACCTTCTTTTCCTGCATTTCTACGCCTTCCCGTGAGACTGTCATCCCTAAGAAGTCCACCTTCTCTTTCGGAAAGAAGCACTTCTCCGGTTTAGCGTAGAGATCATTTTCTCGTAATCTCTGCAACACCTCTTTTACTATTTTTTCATGGGTCGCCTTCGTCTGTCCCTTTGTAAATATCATAACGTCATCTATGTAGATTACTACACAAGCGTACATATCATTGTAAATGTCATTCATCATTTGCTGGAAAGTAGGAGGGGAATTAGTCATTCCAAAGTACATAACCAGCGGTTCGTAAGAGCCGATGGGGGTTACGAAGGCGCCTTTCCATTCGTCGCCTTCTTTAATTCGTACATTATTGTACCCCCATCTGAGATCTAGTGTCGTAAAAAGATCTGCGCCCTTTAGGCGGTCGATCAACGTGGGAATGAGAGGAAGAGGGTACACATTTTTGATGGTACCCTCATTTAAATATCTATAGTCCATAACAAGTTGTTTTTTCCCATCCTTTTTGGGAATAAAGAATACGGGCGCAGTTTGGGGGGACTTCGAGGGCCGGATGTACCCTTTTCCCAATTCCTTTTCAATGAACGTGCGAACCTCGTCCATTTCCGAATCCGATAAGGGGATTACTCGACCCTTTTTTGGAACGAAAGATTCTTTGAGGTCAATAGCATGATCCCAGGGCTTTCGCTCGGGCATGCGCTCGGATTCTTTTTCCAAGAATACGTCAAGGAATTCATGGTACTGTTTAGGTACCTTATCCTCCAATCCCACCTCGATTGTTCTACAACGAGGCTGTGTACTAGGTCCTGCCTGAGTACAGTTCTCCAAAACTGCGCAATATGAAGTACAACGAGAGAAAGTAACGGTTTTCTTAACCCAGTCGATATCCGGGTTATGGTGAGCCAGCCAATCATAACCAATAATTAATGGGTGAGTGCCTAGAACGGACACTAGGGCTTCTATATACTCGGAATGTCCGTTAATAGAAATAAGTAAATGAACTTTGTTTTTTATTTCGCCTATTGCTCCGTTAGAGCCGTCAGCGTTTTTCACCGAAATAGATTGGGCCAAAGGAATCAAATCCAATCCATTTATTTTACAAAAATTAGAATCAATAAATGTGTTGGAAGCTCCAGAGTCCAAGAGTGCCTTAAGCGTTATGGAACGCCAAGTGGCACTTCTCTTGAACGTGACCCTCGTGTGAAGCGACATTTCGCCACCCAATTGGAGAGTACTCTCGAGCAATTTTTGTCGGGGTTTTTCTTTAGCATAACTTATGGGAATTGTCCGAATAAGGGAATTAAGCACACTTTGTTTTAATTCCGGTGCCACGCTCTGAGAGATGCCCTTTTCGGAATGACAATATATTTTTCGTAAAACTACAGATAGATCGAGAACAGGAAAATCACTATCTACACAATATACATCGTTATCAAGTAAAGGAAAATTGTTCGCAAGCTCTAGTCCATGTCCATGGTTGCCCCGTTCAACCACAGACGAATCTAATTTAAAGAAGAGCCTGCTTGCTGCCTCTTCTTGACTTCAAACCTATCCTGCCAGTACGCTTCGGCCTCCTCCATCATATATTCTCGTTGGAACGAGGGGGGTGTCGGGAGGGGGCGGGCCGATCTGACGGAAACCTGCCTTGTTGGTGCCGTTATCTGCGGCTGGGAAAAAGAAGAAAATGCGTCGCTTCGTCCCGAAGGACCGGCATGCGCGCCACCTGC
>JBBPJN010000681.1:0-11117 GCA_038088755.1 Boletus aff. separans
AGAACGAAGGAGGGGTGGATGGTCTGTACATGCCTGAACGCACGTCCTTTGGCGTTATCCGCAACGAGTTCGTGATACTGTCGATCGAGTCAGCCTGAGAACGCGGGAAGAGTGTCGTTCTCGTACAAAGATGGGCCTTGGGCGGTCGTCATTGTATGAAAAGGCTCGAACGCAGCGCATGGGATTTCATACGTACTTGTAATTGGGATTCATGTAGCGTCCGTCTTTGCCTCGGTAGGCCCGGATGCCAGAGTCGACGCTGACGCCAGCGCCCGTCAGCAATGTGACGGATCCCGAGGCGAGAAAGGACGCGATGCGCTCTATGGCTGCAGCGGGTGAGATGGGGCTGGTCTTTGTCGGCGAGGCGACGTGGGGTATCGTAGGGACGGAAATGCGCATAGGATGATGGTGCGAGTCAAAGCCGGGAGCACTACATACATACATCACCGTCACCATGAACGTTTCAGTGCGCGCACCTCCTGCTGCGGTGCAGACGCCAGGCTTTGCCCACTATTCCGTCGCCTGGTCCCCGTTCCACAACACCCGCATCGCCCTTGCGTCTGCCGCCAATTTCGGTCTCGTCGGCAACGGTCGTTTACACCTCGTCTCGCTCGTCTCCGGACCAGGCGGCGCAAGCGGGCTCAAGATCGACAAGTAGTCAGTGTCTCGTTCTCGTCCTCGTCGTGCACCTCTGAGCATGATCAGCTACGAAACCCAGGATGCGCTCTACGACGTCGCTTGGTCCGAGATCCACGAAAACCAGATCGTAACAGGTTCAGGAGACGGCTCCATCAAGCTATGGGACGTCATGCTCAACGTGCGTCTTGTCTTGCCTCTGTCCTGCTCGTACACGGTACAGCCGACAGCAGAGTGATACACGCTCGCTAGGACTTTCCGATTCGTGCATGGCACGAACACGCAAAGGAGGTCTTTTCTGTGGACTGGTCCAACCTCAGGAAAGACACCTTCCTTTCAGCATCTTGGGACGGCAATGTCAAAGTCGTAAGTGGCCCCTCGACACGTCTTCTTACTCCCTTGTAATGCGCATGCCAATGTCAAGTGGACGCCCGAACGGCCTCGCTCCGTAGCTACTCTGAAAGCACACTCGTCCTGTGTGTATCAAGCGCTGTTTTCGCCGCATCAAGCCGACATCCTCGCGACGTGTTCGACCGACGGCACGATCAAGATATTCGATTTACGAGCGCCAGCCTACGCGTCTGGTCCTGCATCGAACACGTTCACCGACCCTGTTTCGGCCGCCGTCCTCACCGTCCCAGCCTCGGGCACCGAGCTCCTTTCCATCGACTGGAACAAGTACCGGCAGTCTGTGATCGCTTGCACAGGGGTGGACAGGGTCGTCAAGATCTTTGACTGTCGCATGGCGAGCACGGTGCCCCTGACGAGCCAGTCCGTGGGCGGCGTGTGCGAGATGCAACTTTTAGGTCACGAATACGCCGTACGCAAGGTGCAGTGGAGTCCTCACCGGGCGGATGTGCTTGCGACGGCGAGCTATGACATGACGTGTCGGATGTACGTCGTCTCGATGTCTGCATATGCATAGTTGACGGATCTTTTTTTTTTTTTCCTGCTTTGCAGTTGGAGTACGAGTCCTGTACCGGGGGGATCGAACCTGCTGCATATACATGATCCTCATACCGAATTTGTGGCTGGGTGTGGTTGGTCGTTGTATGACGACGGTCTTTTGGCGAGCTGCGGCTGGGATGGTCGATTGAATGTATTTCGGGCATGACACGAGGGGATGTGTACAGCTTGCCTGCTCTCATATCAGCGGGATGATTTTCAATAACAGCTACATTCCAGTCGTGACTATGATGGACCCAGGCGATGCCAGGACATCAGCAAGACGATCCAGAGGACGTTCTATCCGCATCCCTCCAGAGCTTCTACGGCTTCAATCCGATCACCTTCTCCACAGCCAGTTCCGTCTTTATCTACCCCCCACACACCGGACGCTTCCCCCATCGTGCAGCACCAGCGCAGATCGAGCTCGCCACGCCCGACTCCGACCCGTCTAACTGGTCCCTACACGCATCCTCCATCTGGGTATCGTCCGACTACCCCGACGACCGGCTCACCCCCACCCTCTGCGTGGGGTACTGATGTCGACATCGAGCTCGAGGACTCGGACGTGGTAGCGAGTAAGTATAACGAGTACGAGTACGACGATGACGACGACGACGCGTCACGGCGAGGCACGCCTCGCCGTCGTCTTGGCCGCACTGGACACGCTCTTGCACACTTTTTGAATATGTTGTGTGGTCGTCTCAAGTCTGGTCGCGGGGCTGCACACGGGACGATACACCGTTCAGTCGTTCCTGAACGGCGCGCAGCGGCGGGGGCTCTTCTTACTGCTGAGCGCGACGGAGAGGGTGTCCCGCCCGACCCTGGGACGAACGAGAACGACGGCGGTGATTCTCAAATAGGCGGATTCTGGCGACGCGTGGACGTCGCTGTGATGTGCACTGCACCAGAAACACGTCAACAACATTTCAATCACGCGTTTGCATCTACATCATGACAGCAGTAGAAGTCGAAGGCGTCTCTTATGTACTCCCTCGTACCTCCTTGCCAAAGGTCAGGATGCGGATAAGACACTGTCCTTCGCGTTCCTTGAACGCATAGTCAGCGAGCGATGACCAGGCGCAAGAAACGAAGACGTACATCATAGAGCACGAGGCTATCCTCGGTCGTGTCCATCCAGGTCATGTTGATCGTATCCACAGTACTCGTCCTCACGTAGCGCGAACCTCGGTGCACAAACAAGGTGCTCAGCGCCGTCAAGCTGTCCCGCCATCTCCACGGTGGATCCGTGCGCGAGAGCGACCACAAAAAGCTCGCCGTCCACGGATTTAGATCCAGGACGTGCACCCGACTCGTCGCATCGACGGCCGTGGCGGCAGCCTGGGCGTCCTTGAGGTTTTCAAAGAACGTGAGTCGCCTCCCGCACAGTTGGACCGCGTCCGCGCGGTCGGGTAGATTGAGCACCATGCAGTGGTGCTGCCAGTCTTCCCAACGCACGGCATCGGACCTCTCCTTCATGAGCGGTAACTTGGACTGGTCGAATACGACGACGATCTTGCGAGAACAACCACTCGGGGTGGCATGTGGCTGGAACTCCAGAAGAACTGCGGTCAAGCGGCAGGACGTATCGCTGTCGAATAAGGTTCCCGGAAGTGGCGAGGTGTTCGAGGAGTGATTGGGACAGAGCTGCACATGGGAAACACCACTCCAAGCCTCTGCGAATTCGTACGACCTCGAACCTGGAAAGTCATGGTCATGGGCCCTGTAGATCTCCTGGATAGCGATCTGAGGGGGACGTTTCCCCTTCTCGTTGGCATAGAGGCCGTCTGGTCTCCTCTCCCATGAAGTACTATCATCAGATTCGTCGTCGTCCGGATGCGAGGCGACGATGAGATGAGATTCATCAGTGAAATCAAAGGAAAGCAGATCGCCTGTGAACTAGACCGGATATCAATCCACACGGGGTCAGGTCTAAAGAGATAGAGCACATACAGTGCGGATAGGGCTACCACCACGACACCAGTTGAAGACGACCAGCTCTGTGGTCCCTTCTCCGGTCTCCAGCTCTAATCGGACGGATGCAGCGACAAGGCTCCCGCAGATTTGTACTTGCTCGATCGAAAGTCGTTGACCGGGTGGAAAATCACCCCACCAATCCGTCTGGAAGCTCAATCTCGGTTGAGCAGCTCGTGGGTGATCTTGGCAGACATAAAGATTACGAATGTGTAACATGACAGTTATTGCCGAATTCCTGTAGAACAGAACAAAAAGAAAAAGTCAACCAGAATGAGAGAGAAACACGGTATAAACGACTTACTGTTGCGGGGGAAAGAAGAGTTGCGCCAAGACCATCAACTCTTGGGAGGCGTCGATAGCGACCTCTCGTATTTCGAAAGGCACATTATGTTGATAATAGGGTAGTCTAGACTTTGGGGCCATCCTGAAGGAACGCAGCTGATAAACGTGCAGTATCCATTCGAAACCGTTATTAAGGGGACTCTGGCTGGCATGAAAGAGGTAATTGCTCGAAACGCCCATGATCGTAGGCGGGGTGATGCAAAGCTTGTCTTCGGCGCTCGGACTTAAGGTCGGCCATCCTCGTTTATAACCGAGAAGGGAGAGAAGCCGGGTTCTGGGGCTAAAGCTGCCAGGAGGGCCGTCTCTCATACCACACAGCGCAAGTTCATAATGATAACGTAGAGTCGTCGAGTGTGCAACGATGGCATGTATAGCTCTAGAGGCCTTGAAAACAAGAGGGTGAGACGTCGAGCTCAGCGGGGAAAAGAGCGTAACGTCACATACCAAGCAGAAACGAAATAATGATAAGGGATCCAACTCCTCCAGGATAATTAGTATGATGTCGCTTGAGAGCGAGAAGAAAGACATGACCAGCACGCCGACACTGAGGGGTGAGGATGTGTCACAACTGATAGACCGATTTATATGTCGGGAACCCGCCAGGGCTGTTGACGCCATCGAACCCAAAGACAAAAAGCGTCGGGCCCGCCTCACTTCGCGGTCGACAGGGACTAAGCGGAGAACCGTTGGAAACACTTCAAACTTGACGAGAATTTTCATGTATACGATCACGGATACGTAGCACCAAAGTTGGCGCGGGTGAAGCGACCCACGTCCTCGGGGCCGGGTTACCTCGCGTGTAAAGACAATACCGACATAAAGAACGGGACCGAGGAAATCTTTTTGTAGTCTCTCCATGTCAACGCATCTCCTGTGAATAGATTTTTAGGGTAATATTCCCTTGGAAGTTCGTGTTACTCACCAAAAGTAATTGCGACAATAAGGTTGGCCATATTGGGAAGTGACTCTGGCGTCAAGCGACAGCCGGGCTCAGCGTTCTGCTCTTGCAGCGGGATCGTATTTGGCGGTCACTAGATCTGTTTTGGCGAACAGTACCCTCGAGCTCGTCACTGCCATAACCCACTGTAGTAGTAAGTAATTTCGGGAGTAGCACTTGGGGCTCATCCACCTGCTTACTAATCCACTTGTCACCACCATGTCTCCAAGTTACTTGCTGTAAAGTGAACCTTAATCCGCGACAGTCATGGTCTGCAAAAAGTGCGAATCGGTAAGTGTCATTTCGCACGTCACGTCCATTGATCTCCTTACCCGCCCGATAGAAACTCTCGAAAGTGGCCGCTCCAGACCCATTCACGTCCACGTCCGCCAGTATTAAGCAGGGTTCTAGGAAAATCGGGGAGAACAAGCTCCTGACGCGGCCAGGGAGCTCAAAGAATAGGTTTCAGGTATGCTCTCACGTTGTCGTCGCTCTCGGTTATTGATACCTCGCCCAACCAGCCTTATCAAGGGAAATGCAAGGACTGTAAGCAGCCTGTCACACAGAACAAGGCCAAATATTGCCATGGTGTGTCCGCCTTTTCGTGTCGTCAAAGACGGCCCTGATCGTGTTCGTTAGGTTGCGCTTATAAGAAGGGTCTCTGTTCAATATGCGGCAAGGCCATCCTCGACACGACAGGATACGTCATGTCTAGCAAGTAGTTTGTCCCGTTCAGCGTAATGACAACACATACCCTCGCTGTAGCATAGACTCATCAACCTTGTTGTAATTTATCCAGAATAACTTGTGCTCGCACATCGAATAACTATGATCACCGTTCCGAGTGTCTTTGGACTGTCCATCTTCGACATGGTATACATTCCGGTGTGGTAAGTATGTATCGTAAAACTCTATGCAACATCCTAAACATGTGTTGTCGTGTCCCATGGGTAAGTGTCGAAATGTACCAAAGATTCTAGTTAGATACACTCCTCTTCGTCCTCTGTTCATAAATCTCGACGTCGATAGTGTCCAGCGTTAAAAAGTCCCAGATCATGACATGCTTCTCTTGTCCGTACCGTCTCAAACGACCGACCGCTTGCGTCTCGCAAGCATCGTAGATCTCCTGGCTCGGCGTGAGGAGCGGCGAAAGGAATACGGCGTGGTTGGCTGAAGTGAGGTTCGCACCGCTAGCACTCTCGTCCATGACGTTCAGGAGAAGTACCCGCTCTTCGCCATCGTTGTTTTGGTACTTTTCCAGGTTTTTGCTCTTTTGTGACGCGGAGCCACGGATTTCAAGGAACTTGATCTTGTGCACCTTGAGCGCGTGGGCAACTTTAGCCATGAGGTCCTGGAACTGGACGAAGATGAGGACACGCTCGCTCTTGGGGATCGTGTTTCTGCAATGTCAAACCGCGAGTCAGTGCGAAGCACAGTGTGAAGCAAGGTGACGGACTTGATCAAGTCAATGACCATTTCCAATTTCTTGCCGAAATGCTTGCCCCTCCCATCGCGTGCTTCGTCGTCCACACCGAGTGTCTCCCCCTTGACAATGTTCAGGACTCTTGCAGCGGCCATGCATTTCCCCGAGGCGGCGTAAACGCACTCCTCGCGATCCGCACTCTGCCTGACACACGTCATACAACCCGTGTGGCCGCAAGACGACAGGACGGCGACTTCGTCCATCGGGACTTCATCTCTGCCACACCCAGGGCACGAGATCTTTGGAGGCGTCTCTCGTTGCTTCTGCAGGTCACGGACGACGGTGAAGTACCGAAGAGAACGTACTCGTCCGACGAGCTCCTTGGTCAGCTTGCGGATATTGTGCGTCTTCTCGCGGTGATCCCAGATAAGATCCCTGGTAGCATTCGACAGGCTCTCGTCTTTCCCTTTGCCCTTATTCTTCCAGTAAGTCGCCGGCAGGACGAGGACCTCGGCTTCGTCAAGGAGCGCCTTAACCATTTCCGTAGCTTCGTGATCTCCGACACCTTCTAGACGGGTAACACGAGCGTATTCCTGGAACATCGACTCCTCGTTGAGCTTGCCGATCTTCTTTTCGCGTTTCACGCCATCCTTCAACTCCTTGAGGAGCTCGTCTTTACAGTTATCCAACTGCTTTGTACGATCTTTGACAATGATTTCGCAGGCCTTCATAGCATTATTCTTTGAATTTCCTTCAGAGGTATCCAAATCGAAGTGGGAGCAACGTTTCAAAAGTGCTTCCTCGGCGGTCCTAGTAATGGTCAATAAGGTGCCCTTAAGAGTGCAATTGTTAGGACGTACTTGCTGTCACCGAGCGCGTTGTTCAAGCGCTTTTCTCGGTCACTCTCCGTTTTCTTCGTTCGTTTTATGGCCATGTCCAGCGCTCGCAAGTGGTGTTCCAGCTCCAGATAGATAGCTCGTTCCGCGGCGGGAAGTAACACCTTTTGCACTTCGAATGAGCATGGGATCTCATCGATCTCGGCGATGTTCTGTACACTATCTAAGAAACGCTCTAATCCAACATGGAAGAAATGGTACGGACCTGACGAACAAAGGTGTCCAGGAAAACCTGACCAATGTGATGACGGTGGGCATGCCATTCTTGGGTATGGACCTCACGGAATGAGTGGAAAGCTTCCACCTCTGAAACGACTGTCAGTCACACGGAAGCGCAAGTTAATGTTAATTCGAACGCACTCGTCTGCTCCCTGATGCGCTTCTTGATCATAGCTGACTGCCCTTCTCCATCGTCGTCGATGCCCAGGTGTAGGTTCAGATGGGCTGCGATCGTCTTGACGGCTCCAAAGTCGTGGATAGGTGGAGTACCAGACAACACCCAGCGACGATCAGCCGAGAGCTTCGTCACCATGGAATGTACCTTTCCAGTCAAATAGGTATATTCGTCGACGACAACACGGGCAAAGTGGAAGATCTCCAATGGTGGCGATTTCATCTGCGTCCAGTCCCTCCTCACAGCGACACTTTCAAGACGCCAAGGGTCAGTGTCCTCTCGGCGCTTCTGCTTCTTGGCTGGTGCATCCTTGCCGCTCGCAGCCTTTCTCTTCTTTCTACTCGATTTTTCGGAGGAGGGCGAAGAGGGAGGCTCGTCCACGTCCATGCTGTCGTCATCGGATTTCGACGAACTCATGTTGGCCTTGGCCTTACCTTTGCTACTGGCCGCCTTCGGTTTGGGCTTGAGTTTCTGTGGTTTCTCCTCTTCGTCATCGTCAGATATCTCGATTATCGACTTCTCCTCCTCCGACGTGGGTGGGGGAGTAGGTTTACCGCGGGATCCTCGCGGCTTCCTAACGCTGGGCATATCATCATCCTCGTCCTCTGCGGGAGAAGGCTCTTCGTCGGGTTCGTCTGCTACGTCGTTGTCCTCGTAGTCACTGCCATTGTCGCCCTCTGCGCCGTCATCGGAATCAATAATAATCGACTTTCTGGCGTTCCCCCGCTTCGGCCTGGACACAACGGCTTCCTCATCTGAGGTGTCGTCTGTCTCCTCAACCTTCCGTTTCCTTGAGCTCGAGGCGTTGAGGACGACTTCGGGCGTCTTGCCAGTCTGCGTACGCTTGGCAGGGAAGTGTTCTTTCGAGGGCTTACCCTTGAGTTTGGCCTCCCGATCCTCCTTCTCCGCGAACTGTTCATTCAAAGGCTTAGCTTTGGGTTTGGTTTCTTGGTCTTTCTTCTCCGCAGCGAGCGCGTAGGACTTGCCCTTGAGGCGTTTTGGCCCGATGAAAGATTGACCCTCCAGTTCTTCCTCTGAGACGAATGTCAGCCGCCACCACTCAGGCAAGATGAAAAGGTGTTAAAACTTACCCCGTCTGCGTGCATCCCGTATCGCTTTTATGACACTGTTGGGGCCTTCATCTTTTAGGCGTTCTACTTGCTTCTTCAAGGCTTCTAGACATATCTCAAGCCGAGCGTTGAAATATCGACCGTCCTGGGATGGGAGGGTACCACCAGCCGCGAAAGACTCGAGATTTCCCAGGTAGACCGTACTTTGGAACAAATTCGACGCAACGATAACAAGATCGGCCTTTTGGACGGCTTCAATGGTCAACGAATTGATGTTCGTGGCGGTTGAGATAACCACCACGTTTTTGAAGCGGCCTGGGGCAAACTTTCTTGACTCTGACTGCCATTGACGGGTGAGATGGGGCGGAACGATGGCCAACGTAGCCCTAACGGGAACCTTGCCGGGAATGTCTTCCTTGCTCTCGAACTCTTTTTTGACCTTTTGGTAGGAGCAATCGATCAGACCAAGGGTGATGGCGGTCTTGCCGTATCCGACTTGGTCCGCAAGGACGCCACCTCTAACTTTGACGGGCCGCTGCGCGCGACCCTCTGCACGCCAACCCAGAGGCTCGAGAATCGCCTCCGAAATTTCTTCTTCGACGAATGGAGGAGCGTCAACAGCCTCCCGCTCGATCATCCAGGTCAAGGAGCGCAACTGTTCGTTACGAAGGTCGAGCTTGAAATTGGGTGGCTGACTGTGTTCCGGGTCAGCCCTGTTACTCTTGAGCGTGAACGGCGGGAGTTGGATCTTGACCGCAGGAGCAAAGTCGGTGTCTAAACGCCACGATAGCAAAGGTCGTTCCGGGCGATTTTCGGAAGGAAGGCGGGACAGAGCGCGATGCAGCAACGAGGCAATGTTGAGACCTACTTTAACCATACCAATGTTTTGTTCAAGACGTAGCTGAGTGACGAACGGATTGGGACGAAGCTTCAGATCGCGCTCGTACTGCCCGGCTTCTTGTGGATCCTCGATCGCGACAATTTTCTTGCCAGTCTTGCTCCACTTGATGGTAGGAGGCGTCGGAGCGCATCGCTGGCATTGGTGCAGATCCTCAGGCATGTCGGCTGTCTGCCACGTATGTAACTTGTCGTCAACGTGCCGAATACGTTCGAGCAGCCAAGCCAACGACCTGAACGTCGTGCGTTCATTGAGCTTGTCGACTTCCCTCCATTCCTGGCGCGGCCACTCGGGACCAGCGTCAGCAGAAAGCGGCGCCGTGCAAGACAACAAAGGAACAGCCCGAGCACAGGCCTCCGTGTTGACAGCTACTTCCAGCGAACCCCGAGGAACGGCGAAATGCGCGCCAGCGAGCTGGAAAGACTACAAAATACATGAGTTGTAGCCTAAGGATAACCGAAACTTATGCACGCTTACCTGGAGCGACACTTTGTCGGAAGACACCCATAGCACGGGGATGTGGCACATGACCGACTGATCTCCCTGAACGTCCGACTGTCTCCACGAAGGAGCAAGCTTGCAGACAATCGGCCGGAATTCGCCGTACTCATATCTTCGAATGGCGGTCGTGAAAACGAATGCGTCGTCTTTGGGGTCCCCACACCGTGTCGGGTCGAGCATCATGAACAACGGCGGGAGTCCGACATCCTCGGGAGTAGGTTCGCGCTTGTGAAGAGCGCCGCAAGCCGTACCGCACTTGTCCAACAGAGTATAAGTCCCAGAGATATCACGATCGAGTAGGGACACCTTGTCCGCTGGTACGGTTATCTTCAGATGCGAATGGACGCGAGCCTCTCTGAATTCGTCCCCCAATAGACCAAGGCGGGAGCCCCAGGAAGGCACAAGCGTCTCGCTGCCAGTCACAGTCGCGGTGATCTCACCGTTATGGGGTAAAGCGAACTGCCAGTGACCTTGCAACAGGCCGCCCTGACATTTGAATCTTGCAACAGGAAGCTGCAGGAGACGACGGATCTCCGCGTTCGCGGGTTCGCTTTCTAGAGGAATCGCATATAGTCGCCACTCCATCTGTTTGGGGTCGAGGTACAGCTCGAGAGAGGCTGACGTGGACTGGTAAACTGCAGACCAGACTTCTTGTCGCTTGAGCTCGACGAAACGCAGCTCCGAGCTCGTGGCCCGGACAACCGCAGAACGCCAACTAACCCAACGCTTTTCGGGTATAGTCACGTTGGAAACAGACCGTAGATTGTCAAGGAGCTCGGTAGAGGTATTGGTGATCGACAAACACATAGGAAGGACGGATTTGAGCTCCCGGATGAATGTCCCAGGGGGAATACGTGCGACTGTCTGCACATCGAGCGGTTCGAAGTTATGTTCGGGACGTCCAGCGCACTTCTTGCAGGAAGACGAGCCGCAGTCTTGACAACGAAGCAGCTCCCTCGTTGTGATATCCTTGCGACCCTCACAAAGGCAAAGCCGCACACTTCGGGTCGCGTGCTCGAGAATGTCTTCCAGCGAGTCTATATTCATGGCGGACAGGTCCAATGGTTGTTCAGCTAGTTGCTCGAGGCTAGAGATGTG
>JBBPJN010000682.1:0-11099 GCA_038088755.1 Boletus aff. separans
GATTTGTCCCGTAAGCGTTGCGGATCCTCCATTCCAGGCGACCGTGCCATCAAAGCTATGAAAATTGAGCCACAGGACGAGTCACTGAACATCATGCCACAATCAGTCACTCCACTCCCTCCTTTTGTTCCACCAAATCCTGAGCCTGCTTCACGCCCGACCAGTTCTGCGGGCTTGCCGCAAACCGTCTTCAATGTGCTTTCAACGACGCAATCTGTACCTGGAATGACATTCTCCACTCCCGTCACATCAGCCCCCACGACGTCTCTAGACTTTGTCTCCGCTTCTCCTCTGTCAGCGACCGTTCTCCATTCGAGTCATTTCCCCCCTGCAGTGCGAACTACGTGGTCCGACGGAACCGCAACCGTACCACCAAGGACTCAGCAACACTCACTCTCTTCAAACTCACTCACTACTGGCATTAGTTTTCAATCCATACCCACTACAAGCACAGGTTTATCTCCTTTGTCTTTCTCGTCAACCGGAACATTTGCCACAGCATCTTCTCTCTCCCGTCCAGTCACAGTAGGAGGGGCAGGCATTAGCCCGCCGATTGGCAGGGTATCACGATCAGGGTCGCTCACGAGCAGCAACCCCCTTGCGTTCGGTCTACCCGAAGTCCCCGCTGCCGGCGGAGCACTCGACTTTCTCCAACCCTCTCTCTCCGCCGCAAAAATGGCTGCCCAGAGTCCCACATCATCTCAGGAAGGGGAAAATGATTTTGACTCGGATGGCGGGGATGCTTCGCAGTCACAGAGCCCCGAGTCATCTTCCGGAAACAATCTAAGGATCTCCGCTCAAGCGCAGGTATCTCGACCTGTTGTTATCCATGACAACCGTTCGAGTGCGTTGTCGACGCAAAAGTCTATGGAGAATCTGAGCACTCCGAATCATGCAAATGAGGTACCGCAGGAGTACCGTGCGGAAGTGGATCGTATTTTTTTCGAATTTTTGAATAACATTTGTTCCAACCGTAAGCCCATACAGGCACCATTGATCTTTCTGCTGACTCACCGCGCTTGCAGTGGAAGCGACGGACGCTAAAGGGGAATTGATACACCAGACCTTGATGGCCAAAAAGATGCAGCGCTTGGACGAATCTCCTGACTTTCGCCCGTTCAAATTCCGGATACAAGCGTTCACTAACGCATTTTTAGAAGAGGCAAGCCTCCAGGACTATTCGGATGAATCACAGCCTCATTGACTGATTCTGTAGCTCGCTCAGCAAGGCTATCCCGAGGATAAAATTCCCATGAAAAAGGTTAGCCTATCTCTGACACCGGAAGCGATGACTAACCCTGAGATCATCATAGATTCGAACCTATCTTTGGAATCAACCGTACATCTCCCGTTTCAATGAAGAGGGGAAAAAGACAAAGTCCAAGGGCAACCACATCTGGAATATAGATGCAAAGAAGCGCGCGGACGGGAGCTGGGCGTTCCGACCCTTCCATCGTCGGCTTGCTGGATCGCCACCAAGCGTGGCATATGCGGGGCTACGATGGAGTTGGGCACCTCGTATCTGGGATCCACAAGCGTCGCGAACGAATTTACAAGTCACTTACAGTTCCCCGTGCCTTCCATCATGGCTGTCATGGGAAGATGATGTTTTACAAGGAACACCGCCACCCGATGCAGAAAATTGTGAAATTACGGTAGTGGCCAGAGTAGGTTTCTGCTCCCAGATAAGGTTATCATCTCTTGACATGACTCATAGTACATGCAAGATGGCGTCGAGGAGCAACTCACACAGACCTTCCATCTTAGCATTGCTCCAGTCTCTACTCTCGATGGTTCCATCCCTGCTCCCAGACGCAGTTCCATGAACGGTGACATTCACAAGACTAGGCGGATATCCAGCGACATGAGTGTCCCCCAGCTAACGCCACCCAGGTCAGTTCGTACTCATACCTTTGCCATGACTCTCACGAAGAATGCCGTCTCAGGCAATTGAGGTCTGCGACCATATCATCCGTAGCTCCTCCGGTTGCGAGCCATGATGCTCAAGTCATTCAGGTGCTAACATCAGCCGCTCAACGAGTTGCTCAGGAGGCTCAGTCCCAGGTCATCGCCTCAACGGCATCCAATGAGCATGCTCCGGAATTGCAGGCACTTGCAAAGCAACAACACGTTCTCACCGTAACAGCACAAGCATTCGACCAAGAAGTGTCTGGACAACGGTTTGACACACCACAGCAAACAAACGTCTTGGCGGTGGCTGCTCAGCAGGTCGTGTTACAGGCAGCTCGACAAGTGGCCGCTGATCGGTCTGCTGCTGTGGCTAGTCAGATATCTGCCGGGTTGCCACCTCCGCCACCCGCGGCCACGCAAGTCACCGTAAATGAAGTATCGGTGGCAACGCAGTCTGCCGTTGCCCAGGCTGTCGAAATCACAGGGCCATTATCCAGCGAAGTAGATGTGTTGATAACAGCCAGTTCGCTTCTCCAGCAACAAACCCGCGCCCCTGTAAGTCCACCTGTATCAGTGCTTGATCCCACGCAACGAATTGTGCCAGTGAATGTTGTGCGGTCTCGCTCAACGAGTATCGTCTCCGCAGCATCTTTCCCTCCAAGTCTAACCAGCTCGGCTGTACCCGTCGTTCCTTTTTCTTCCGACATTCCTTTACCGGACTTCAATCGAATTCCGTGACACGGACGCGGTAATTCAGGTCACACGGTGTCATAGGTCTCTATCTTTCCTGTTTGTTACTGCTTGGGTTTTCTTCCTTTTTTTTTTTTTTGGTGGGTTGTCACATCAATCATAGAATCGCCGCACTTCTGCTCCAATCAGTCATTTTACATGTAAAAAAAAGAAAACGAAAAATCAAGCATGCATCTGTATTATTAGGACACTTTCAAGTCGTATCTACCACCCTTTGCCCGCACATTTCGCAAAAGCGCTTGTCCAACGGATTGTAGAATGTACAAGTCGGACAAGGCTTGGTTGTCGACTCGTGCCCTTCGCCTTCGGAGCTTGTACCAGTGTCAGCAGAGAGGCTTGCGTAAGACGCTGATGCTGCCAACAAGGTCCCGCCAAAACCTTTCTCCTCCTTCCTTCGCTTGCTCGCACGCCCATCTGGGCTCGAGAGGTTGTCCTCGTTCTCCACTTCCTCCCGCAGGTCGAGTGCATCATTCATCAAGATACCCAAGGATTCGACGGTAGCCGTGTTGTCCTGGAGCTCTTGACCCTTGTAAAATAGCCTCTGGCAGATGGTCGGAATCTTGAGTGACTCGTGTAACTGTCAGGGGCAGATCGAAATATCAGTAACAAGGAAAACAGTGTGAAGGCGACGATGACGGGGAGACGGACCTGGACCTTGATGTCCTTGACGGTCGTCGACTTGGATATCCTCAACCGCGTGTCCTCTCGTCTATCTCTGCCTTGACGAATGCGTTTAGACTGCCTCGTTCCACCTGTCGTTCGGGGTCCAGACTCTTGTTTCGCATGTTGGCTACCGCGTTGTGAACCCTCGTCATGTTCACCACCTGTAACAGGTTTCGAACTCAAGAATCGCACGGTGATGTCGGTGAGGTTGTAATCGCGGCGCCTAGTCAATAGAACGGAACGTGCTGTCAGAAAAAAAAAAAAAAAGCAATACGTGATGTATATAGTAGGAGGAAGGGACGATGCATTCAACCCTGGCTGATATGGAACTCGAGTGCGCCAACTTACCGTTTCAGGCGGCATTCGTGGCAGACAGGCGTGTCATGCACAAATTTCGTATCCAATAAGCCCTCGGAATCTTCGATGAATCGTTTTTCGATGGCAACCGCGGGTCCGCAACTATATCTATTGCGGTGCATGTATCAGCAAGAGTAATGTCTCGGCCGTCATGAGGTGGGAGAAAAAGTTGTGGGCGATAGAGCGAAAACTTACAGCTCTTGCAAGATCAGCCATTCACTCATTTGGATGAGTGCAACATCGCTGCCCCAGTCGTTTGGTGCGTTAGGGTCGAACACCAGTTGATCATGCTGACAAAAGAGTGGTGATGTATCGACTTTATCCGGACGGGGCATTTCAGTTGGTCGACTCAGCCACTTTCGCCATATGCGGACAAAGTCCGCTGGAAGAACCGCGCATGGAACGTTCTCGAGTAAAAGGGTATTGCCTATTAACGCGTTGTCATGCATGTGTCGCAATCGCGCCTGTTAAGTGTTGACAATAAGCCCATGAAATGGAGGAACAATTTGAGGTCGGTCGAGCAGATAAACCACATCGTGCATACCTTCTCATCTTCGGCTTTTTTCCGTAGTTCACGCTTGTCCTCTTTCGAGCTATGGATGTATGCCTCGCAGACTGCACAGGGCTCTTGATTGGTTGATAGCGGCGCCCAATCAGGGAACAGCTTTTTAAGGATCTCGCACGCCTGATCAGAAATCAAACACAAGCGTTGGTTAATCACCATGCCCAACAGTCGGTTCCCTGTTTTGAACGATTCCGTTGCTCACCTGAGAGGATATGCTTCGACGTGCAGTTGACACGAGTGATAGCTGATCGTGTTCACACCGCACGTGTCCACGAAACTCCGCAGAGTCGGGTGAGGGATCACCATGCAGCGGAACGTGCATCCTTGGCTTCTGAACTCTCCAGCCTACGCATGCCACATGTACGAGTGAATGTCCTTGTGAATGACGTGAACTGATGATGATGAAATAGATGGGAATACCTTTTAGCCAGGCTTTGGAAATCCAGTATCCAGGCTCCCCTTGCTGTACATCACATGTTTCGTCGAACTGAGCGACTAGACGGGGATGCTCAATCTGATAAAGTCTCTCTATGAAAATGAAAAATGAGATGGCAAGGTACAACATGGCTATGCAACCAACCTGTGAAAGACTCTTTGACACAATTTTCACAAACCTCTTTCGGGCAACGCACAGGACCGATGTCCTCACGAAGTTTGAGCCTCTCGTATGCTTTCTGGGTTGGGGGATCCTTAGCAATTCGCAACAAACAGCCGGTATTCTCGCTTACTCTCGATATGCGCTTCATGTTACTGGCCTTGTGCGGATGAAGCCCACCGTGACTACACAGGATGTCGGACGTTGGCAATACTTCAATCTCTGCATCTCCCGCAACGGACTGGGAACGCGAACTGTGCTCCTCGGGCTTCGCAAATGGTTTTGTTAACCAATTCTCGAGTACTTGTCTACTGACCACTACAGCATCCTAAGACGAGACTAGTTAGGAAATCCCCAATCGAATGACGTGATATCTTCCATACGGTGATCTACGTACCTCTTCGACAGATGCGACATGCCAATGCATATATACACTCCGCATCCATTCCCTCAGTTCGGCAAATTGTTCCTTGACTTCCTTTTCTCTGGTTCGCGATCGCTTCATTTCCATGCCATTGCGGGAAATCAAAATTTGGGGGACTGACCTTCGGGCGTAGAGTTCGCAGGCTTCGTCATGCCTTGCATTAAGACAGTTGACCACGTCTCGTGCACGTTGAGGTGGAACAAGGATAGTCGGACCCGACGTAGATAGGCCCTCGATGCAGGGCCTAGACGTACCATTAATGAAAGTGGAGGAAGAAATAGAATTGAGGGTGCTCTCGGCGAGATCTGGGGTAGACGCATGGCCGACGAAGTGTTCTTCCTTCCGAACATAGATAAGCATATAAGCGTCTCTCGATGAGAAGACATCGCTGCTTTGACAAAATCAGATAGATGAGCGTACGGTATGTCGCCGATTTTCGCGCATTACACACCCTTCTGGGGCCTTACTAATATCAGGCAACGAACCCTTGGCTTCCGTGTGGAGCGGCAATCTGAAAGATGTGTGGGACAACCAAGATGAAATGGAAGGTAAATTTTGATGATGGGGGACTCATCACGTACTCGACAACTTCATCGTCACTATCGTCAATCCTGCGCTTCTTCGCGGAACGCGCGCGGGGTTGACCCGCACTCCTGACATGAGGACAAAACTTGAGGAAATTCCAGGTCACATTCGGAAATAATACGTACTTCTTGGCTGTCCCACTATCATGTAGGACATCAATTACTTCCTTGCCAATATATCGTTTCTCTCCCAGGAAATCAATCTTGGTTACAACCTCGTCGTCGAACTGGAACCACGTCTTCGAACTGCATCTCATGGGTCAGCGAATCCATAAGACGAGTCGCCAAACTCACGCAGTGTCTAGGACCTGAGCCTCGTAATGTCCGTGGTAGGCACTCGGGCCTTTGTGCAACAGCACACCTCTCAGCTCATAGATATTCATTACGCCCCGTCTTCCCTCAACGCCATTCTCGTTCTTGTCGGGTTTGATAAACTTAGACATATCTAGCACCATGGGAAATAGCAAACTATGCTTGGATTTCTTCCTCTCCATCGAGTCGAAATCGTAAACGAAGCGAAGGAGAGAAAAATGGAGGACCGGGGGAAGAGACCGCAGTTCGGTGTAGCGGGTTGCGTCCTGCAGTCTTGCGCAGTTTGAACAGGAATATCTGGTAACGATAAGTCAGCAATTTTATTTTATCAGTAGAAAGAGATCTCACTTGTTGGCACCCGTGAGTTTCTCATTTTGTAAGAGAGCGGCTATACGGTCCTCGAGCCTTGCATTATTCTAACATGCCGTCAGGTCAAATGATCGTGTGGTGAGAAAATGTACTCACCTCTATGTTAATTTCGAGTTCCAGAAAATCGGATGTATGTTCGGATCTAAAACGGCAATTATGACAGAGGGTTCCATACACCAATTTCCCTTGAAACTGTCACGAATATGAGTGGAATGATACTGTCAGAGACAATATGACTTACTTGATCAGATATAAGGGTCCGGAGAGACGGGGTAAGCTGCTTCTGGAATTCATTGTCAAGATGTGACATGAAGAGCTTTGAAAACCTGCGCAGAGTATTCAGCGAGAGACGTGTGAATCCTGAAGTACTCACTCTTGTGCGTCCTGCTGCTCGGACGTGGATAGTTTGAGGCTTCCTGCAAATTTAGCTGGATTGAATACATTCTGTGTACTTTCTTGAAGTGCGGCGAATGTCACTTGGAGTTGGAATACGGGAGAGTCCTGTCTTCTCAATCAGGTTTCTGATCGAAGGCTGCGCAAAAGGTAACAAACTTCAATACTATTCTCGGTATCGTGAGATGGTTGACATTGGTAGACTCCACGTCGGAACGCTAGGTCCCGGAACCACACCTCCAGACGGTCAGTAGGAAAACACGGAACATCGTCAATGATTCATACTTGGAGGAATGCGTTTGCATAGCAGGTGGCTCCAAGATTCTGCGCATCACCAGGATAAATCGCTTGCATAAAGTCTGCACAAGGAGAAGACGACTTGCCTTCAAGCCAACAGGAAAATCGGGGTCACGAGAGCTGAGGATCGGGTTCGAACCTAGATCCGAAGCCTTGATAAACAGTTGTCTGGCTGTCGCTAGATGAGACACACGTCAAGGATTGAGGTGAGCCTATTAAACGCGTTCACTGGGCTGCGACATACCTTCGTCCTCCCATTGCTGCTGACCGAGGTAGTTCAAGCAGTTGGGGTTGTTCTTGCACGCTTTCTTGTTACAAGGTGGTGGTTCATCATCGGAGACGACGATGACATCGTTCTCAAGTTCACCATTGGCAACAGTAGTCTGGGTTTCGTTAGCAGATATGAGGGAAGTATTTGTGGGCTTCGACGCGTGTCTGTTGCCGCAAAAGGGGTTGTTACTGCGCTTTGACAGACCACAAGTCATGAGACGGTGCTCAAGGGTGATTTGGGATGCGTCCGAGACTTCCGCGTCGACCCATCCCCAAGTCAAGGACTCGCCTGAGGCAAGTTTGGCACGTTTGAGCTGTTCGCCAGCGGCAAGACCCTTGGATGGGGGGGAAGGTCTGCGCTTGCGCTTCGAGGGCATGGTAGAAGTTGAACGCTGTACACCGCTGGTGTCGGATGTACCTGGAAGTTGAAAAGAAAGAAGATGCGGAGCGGGCCCACAACTAGAGACCCTAGTGATGATGTACTCCCGAGTCCCGACTGCTCACTAGCCGAGCCCAGCCCTGCCTACAACCAACCACTTGGAACATGATGGACAGAATATGGACTCTGTTCAGAAGACCACGACCTAGTGCCAACATCGTCCGACTACGGCGACGCAAAAATGCCACTGGCCTCATTTACCGCAACCTCTCGAAGATCGCGTTCGTTTTTTGTCTCTCTGTCATCGCGTTAATGACCACCATTCAGGACTGCCTTGCTTACGGCCGGTTACCTGTGGATGGTCCTCATTCCAATTCTACCTCTTTCTCAGGCGGTCTATATCGACGAAAATGCGTTGCAGCCTGCTCAGGTGCGTCCCTTTAATTCGGCAGGATTCACACTTAGTCCGAGTACAGGTTAATACCAACTGGAATTGGCAAGACGTACATCAGGCAGACTTGTATCTTCATCATCTAGAAGGTCTTCGTGATAGAAATGCTACGAGTGAGCAGTGAGATCACCAAACTGTCCTGTTAATCACCATTGTGTACTCACGCACGGAACAGGAGAGCTAGCTTTATTCGTGATGAATTTGCAAAGCTTGGCCTCACTGCTGCGACTCAAAATTACACCTTCATGACCCCCTCTAGCGTACGTATTTGTCTACCAGTTCCAGAACGACGCACTTTATGCACCTGTTGTTGATAGAATGTCTCTGGTATTAATGCTTATACCGTTCTGAACTCACCCCGAGCTTCGGGCTCTGAAGCTATCGTCGTCAGTGCGTCATGGCTTAGCGAGGTTGGCAAAGAACCGTACAACCTGCGAGGCATCGCAACGGTGATAGCGCTCGCAGGTTTTCTGAAAAGTATGCGCATTCTGGTCCTTCTTTTGGGCAGTTGTCTGACTTGCGTCAGACTATTCGCTCTGGGCAAAAGACTTCATTTTTGTGATAGGCGACAATTATTTTGATGGCATATATGCCTGGTTAAATGCGTACCACGGCACGATACCGCAAAGTCAGGCTTACTTTCCTCACCACTATCATACTAACATGGTCATATAGATCTCGACACAGATCTCCTCGAGCTTACCTCTGGTGTCATCTGGAACGCTCTTAATATTGATTACAGTGGACACTCATTCTCTCACCTTGGCGTGTTCTTTGGTTAGTACCCACCATTGCTTTCCCTTGCAAGCTAAAGTAAAATTCCTTCTCCACACGCAGAGGGTCTTAATGGCCGGCTACCGAACCAGGACCTGATAAATTCGCTACGTCTTATTTCTCATTACACAGCCGGTGTCCCCCTCGTCCTCTACGACCATCTCGAATTGCATGATGCGCCACAGATCAGTCTCCTAGCCAATGCACCAGAGTTCATGAAACGCAGTCCGCAGCTCAGGGAGCTTGAATACCGAGCAAGGAATGTGAAGAGACATGTTAGTTATCAAGCAAGGGGCCAGCCAAGTGCGCCGCATGGCTTGTTTCACCGGTGAGTCGCCGACGCCGGTAAGGTATGAGGTCGATCAATTGAACTGTGTAACATAGATTTCGGATCGATGCAATTACTTTGTATGCCGTTCCGGCCGATGGTCCTCACGGGTTCTTTGCTCTCGGCAGGTTGGTACCCCCCCTGATGTCATGTCGTCCATATAATCATACTTTGTTAGAATAATCGAGTCCACCCTCCGTACATCGAACAACCTTCTCGAGCGTCTCCATGCGTCCTTCTTTTTCTATATACTTACATCTCCAGGTACCTTCATGAAGATCGGGATGTTCCTTCCCAGTGCTGTGCTGGTCGGGGTTGGGATGATATTTTGGGGCATCGGGCAGTGGGTGGAGGCAGGCTGGGTGCAAGAGTCTCCCAGTGAGTTGCAGCCGCGAGACAATGAAGATGATAGGAAAGCTGTGAATGCTACGAGTACGACCATTACAACAGTTCAACTGACATGGCGACCGAGACGAAGGCCCATGATACCTGCCATTGTCACCATCTTTGCGACGCATACCATCGGTCTTCTGGCATTCGCCATGATCAATACTTCATGGTTCCTGCAGAACCAAATCGTACGTTCGTTCTCCATGTCCTAGTCCCCCCTGGCTCTAATGACCCAACTGGCCCTTTCAGTTCTCTTCATGGATCCTCCTCCTGGCGTTAGGCCTCATTCCCCAGAGTCTTCTTGCATGTATGCCGTCTCACCCACCCGCAACAGCACCATTCTCGATGCTTCTGCAGTCCTTTAACCTCTGTCTGGCATCGACAGTAATTTCAATAACGTCCCTGCTCAACTTTTCTCTCGCCGCAACGCTCGCCGTCACCCTCGGGATTCCGCTTATCTGCAGTCACGTCGTATTCCGTCCCTCCCCAACGTCGACCTCCGTGTTTGGCAAGACTTTCCGGTTGGCAGTTTATGCAACATACTGGCTGCTTGCTTGGGGTTGGCTCCTTCTACCACAAGAAGTCGAGAGAGCTATGTGGAACTGGGAAGTGCTAGGCGTATGGTTCGCGCCATTTGTTTGTATTGTATATGCCCCACTCGTGATGCAGGCAGGTCTAGTCGGATTGTCTCGGCCATGAGGAAGCTACTTTTAGGATAGTTTCGTTATTTGATTTCAATGCAAGTATGCAGGACGGGGAACCTTGCTGTAGAGAGCAGCGCGCAGACGACTAAACTAGCGTGAAAATTATATGGACTCAGCCAATGTCCATAACGTTTGGATCATCAGATCCAAACAAGTCAGTATCACCCTGGGCAGCGTTACCTCCAGCCACTACTTCGTCGTGCGGACCGACTTCAGCATCCGTGTCTGGGTCTTCGACAATAATACCCTCTTTCTTGCGCCGTTGTCTCTCTTTCATCTCATCTCTTTGTGCGCGTTTCATCTCTAGATCAGCCGAGAGTTTCTTGAGTGCATCCTCGAACCGTTTCTGAGAAAGATATAAATGTCCGCTGTGCACACAAAATTTAGGTAGATGCAAGATACCTTGATGAGCGGATTTGCGGAGATGGCGACTTCGTTCTCCTTCTTCGCTACCGCAGCCTCCAAGTCTCTGATCTCCTCATTTAACAGTTTCCTCTCTTGAGCATACTCGTCGTCTTCATCTTCATCGCTCTCTTCTCAACCTCCAACCTATCTTGCCAATATGCTTTGGCCTCTTCCATCA
>JBBPJN010000683.1:0-11081 GCA_038088755.1 Boletus aff. separans
AGAACGGGCATGCGCGCTACCGTCAGAAAATCCTTGTTGCCCCTGGGAGAGCATGTTGACATATACCCCTTGGTAGGGGTCCCAGACTTGAATGACCCGGGCCTTGGGCCACTGGGCCGGAGAGTACCCATTGGTTGGGCAATCACTTCGCCGGTGACCTGGCTTGCCGCAACCGTAACAGTTTCTGGTGAAGGATCTGTTTGCTTGTTGGACCGATAAGTCCATGGGTGCCTCCCGGCCAGGCTGCGTGCCTGTGGGCGTGAAACGGGGATAAGAATTGGCGGGGGGAGGGTGATACTGTGGGGGCGGATACCAAGGCCGCCACGGAGGAGGAGCGGGGTTCGAGGAAGTTGCTGCCTGATTCGAGCGAGGGTTCCCTCGTTCAACCCGGATTTTCTCCAGGTTGCGCCCTATGGATCTAAGGGCTTTAACAAGGTCCTCATACTCGTCGCAGACAGTATGGAGGGAGGCGTGGTAATAGATATTGTAATTAACGCCTTGGATGAGGTGGTGGTGGGCTTCCTCAAGCACGACGTCGGTCTCTTTTCGTAATTCCTCGAACTTTTGCAGGTACTCGTCGATGTTTAATTTTTCCTGCTTAAATGCGAGCAGCTCCTTGTAGGCGTCATGCGCCAGCTGCTCAACCCTAAAGTGCTCCTTGAGGAGCTCCTCCAACTTATCGAAGTTCGGCCAGGCATCGACCCCTTTTTTCATACCTGGGATCGGCTTGCCGTCCCGGCCTCGCTCCGGCTCATCCTCAGCCGCGGAGTACTCCTCCAAACAATGACGGGCGTAAGGCGCCGCCTTTTCTACCAGCCAGGAGTAAATGGCTACCGCTTGTACTTTATTGTTGGCCCATTTCTGGACCTTACTCCATACGGCAAGTTTTACCCACCAATCTCTAAATTTTTTCCTGTCCCCATCCCAGGTTCCGGGGTCTGCAATCTTCTTCACCAAATCCTTGCCTTTGTTATCCTTGAAGTCTTCAAGGACTGATGAGAGTTGCGCAATTGCTGCGGCCAAGATGGCCGAGGTCGACGTGTCTGGCTTAGACATCCTTACTGCTCAGTATCTTCCAACTGGGCTCTGGGGACGCGGCAAACAAATGACCGTAAACGATAACGTCGGGATCGCAGGTAGTGCCTGCGACGAAGAAGAGATACATAGTGTACGTGGGAAGGTAGTTTGTGCTTATTGGTAACAACACTGCACATGTGCAGTTCGGATTCTACCTCCCGTATTACTACAGGGACTACTAATTGATATAAGCTCAGCTCAAAGGATATGGCGGTCCCTTGGTCGCTCTTCGCAAACTAGGCTTGACCCTAGCATGGACTACGTCTCCACAATGGGAGGAAAACGAATAGATAAACTATGAGGATCACAAGTCAGCCCTTCTCAGGGGCTCCCCTAAAGGCATCGGGGGTATCGGAAACAGAATCTTCAGCAACGGCCGGAATGCCCCTTAACCCTGGGTCGTGGGTCTTTTCACAGAGAGAGGGAAACAGATAATGAGAAAGGGTACTCCCCTTGTGACAGTAGACAGAAAAATAGAAAGTCGCTTTGCCCTACGATCCAGGCCGTGTATACCAGTCATTTCCAAGTGTTATAGGTTGGCTATACACCAGGTCCCAATGCTTCGCACTTAGTCCCAACCTTTACTTTTACTACCGCACGACAGTAAAGGGCGGGAGCCACGGGCCGGATTGAACCAGTCTGCCGAGTACTCAAGACCGCGTGAGACGCTCCTTAATCACCCCTCGTATGAGCGTAAGTGACAAGTGGAAACGACTGAGGACTTCAGCCGTTTACACTAGCCTTTTATATTACGGCCTGTTGCACACAGACCAAGGTACACTACGATAAGGTGTGAATATATGAGACTAAGTATGGGTATATGATAACGGAGATTAAAAGAGAAGCCCACGGTGATCAACTGTCAGACGGAAGTGAACGTGAGAGGAATAGCAATGACGGAGATGACCGTGGGAATAGATAAGGGAAATAATGCGGGTCTGTGGCGAGGGTCTAGCCCTGTCACATGTTTGTTCCTGCGATCACGTGCGCTGGTCACGTGACCGTTGAAAGACGAAGTTGAAGTGTAAAATGAGTGTTCGTTTGTAAAGTAAAAGAGTGTAGGTATGGGCTTTAGTGGTGTGTCTGTAACAGTTTGGGGGGATTTTGACGGACGAATATACCCTTTTCCCAATTCTTTTTTGATGAACATGCGAACCTCATCCATTTCGGAATCCAATAAGGGGATTACTCTACCCTTTTTGGGAACGAAACTTTTTTTGAGGTCTATAGCATGGTCCCAGGGCTTTCGCTTGGGCATGCATTCAGATTCTATTTCCGAAAACACATTGAGAAATTCATAGTACTGTTTGGGTACCTTATCTTCCAACCCTGCCTCAATTGTTCTACAACGAGGCTGCTTACTAGGACCTGCCTTAGTACAATTTTCCAAAACCACACAGTATGAAGTACATCTAGTGAAAGAAACAGTTTTCTTAACCCAGTCAATGTCTGGGTTATGGCGAGCCAGCCAATCGTAGCCGATAATTAGCGGATGGGTGCCTAGAATGGAAACTAGGGCTTCTATATACTCCGAATGTCCGTTAATAGAAATAAGAAGATGAACTTTATTTTTTATTTTGCCTATAGCTCCATTAGAGCCATCAGCATTTTTTACAGAAATAGATTTAGTAGGGGAATCAGATCAAGTCCATTATTTCTACAAAATGTTGAATCAATGAATGTATTAGAGGCTCTAGAATCCAAGAGCACCTTAAGCATTGTTGAACGCCAAGTGGCACTTCTCTTGAATGTGACTCTTGTGTGAAGCGACATTTCGCCACCCAATTGAAGAGTACTCTCGAGCAATTTTTGTCGGGGTTTTTCTTGAGCATAACTTATAGGGATTGTCCATATAAGGGAATTAAGTACACTTTGTTTTAATTCCGGTGCCATGCTCATTGAGTCGCCCTTTTTGGAATGTGAATATATTTGTTTTATTACAACGGACAAGTCCAAAACAGGAAAATCAGAGTCTTTACAATATACATCGTGAGGAAGCAAAGAAAATGTATTTACTAAAGGCTCTAGTCCATGACCGTAGCTGCCCCTTTCAGCTGCGATCGAATCTAATTTAAAGAACCGCCTGCCTTCTGCTGGTTCTTAACTTCCAATCTATCCCTCCAGTATGCCTCAGCCTCTTCTGTCATGTACTCCCTTTGGAAAGAGGGAGCCAGGGGTGTGGAAAGAGGACGCAAAGCCCTTGATTGTGCCATTATCTGCAGCTGAGAAAAAGAAGTTGTGTCACTTTGTCCCGAGGGACCGGCATGCATGCCACCGGCGGAAAAATCTTCTTGCTCCTGGGAGAGCATGTTGATGTAAACCCCCTGATAGGGGTCCCAAACTTATATGACCTGCTGCTGCTGCTGGGGTCGATGGATCAGAGAGTACCCGTTGATTGGGCATTCGCTTCGCCTGTGCCCAGGCTTGCCACAACCATAGCAGGAACTGGTAAAAGTCCTACTAGCTTGTTGGACCAAGAGATCCATGGGTGCTCCCCTACTGGGTTGGATACCTGTGGGCGTAAACCGGGGGTATGGAGCAGTGGGGGGTGGGCAGAATTGCGGAGGCAGGTACCAGGGCCGCCGAGCGGGAGGTGGTGCGGAAGAGGAGGATGGGGTTTCCGTCTGATTGAAGCAAGGGTTTCCTCATTCAACCCGGATTCTCTCCAGGTTACGCCCAACAGATCATAGGGCCTTGACGAGGTCCTCATACTCGTCACAGATGGTATGTAGGGAGGCATGATAGTATATATTGAAGTTGACGCCTTGCGTGAGAAGGTGGTGAGCCTCCTCAAAGACGATGTCTGCTTCTTTTCGAAGCTCCTCAAACTTTTGCAGGTACTCATCGATATTAAGTTTTTCCTGTTTGAAGGTGAGCAATTCCTTGTAGGCATCATGTGCCAATTGCTCCACCCTAAAATGCTCTTTGAGGAGCCATTCTAGCTTATCAAATGACGGCCAAGCATCCGTGCCTTTCTTTAGGCCGGAAATTGCCTTTCTGTCTCTCCCTGTTTCTTTTTCTTCTTCCTTTTCTGAGTATTCTTCCAGGCAGTGATGGGCATAGGGTGCTGCGTTGTCTACTAGGCGGGAGTAAATAGCTATGGCCTGTACTTTATTGGAAGCCCATTTCTGGACTTTGCTCCAAACCGTCAATTTGACCCACCAATCCCGGAATTTCTTTCGGTCACCGTCCCAGGTGCCGGGGTCTGCAATCTTTTTGGTTAAGTCCTTGTGTTTGTCATCTTTGAAGTCTTCCAGGACTGAGGAGAGAGTGGCAATGGCTACAGCCAAAATTGCCGAGGTGGAATCTCCTGGGTCCAACATTCTTACTGCTCACTATCTTCCAAGTGGGCTCTGGGAATGCAGCAGACGAAGGAGTGTAATTGGTAGCGACGAGAATGGAGGTAATGCCTTTTTCGGAGGTGAGTAACATAGTGTATGATATGGGGAAGTTTGTATTTGTTTGTGATAACACCACATATGCGTGGTTCGAAGTTCTACCTCCCTTGTTACCAAGGGGACTACTAACAGAATAGGATCAGCCCTCAGGATATGATGGTTCCAGAGGTCTCCCTTCACAAACCAGGCACAACCCTGGCGCGGACTACTTCCTCACAATAGAGGGGATGCGAATAGACAGACTACTGCAGACACAAGACTTCCCTTCCTAGGGGATCCTCTAAAGGCGGCGAGGGGCAACAAAAATATAATCTTCAGCAAAGGCCGGATCTTCCCTTAACCCTGGGTCACGGGTCTTTTTACACAACAGAGAGGGGAAACAGATAAGGCAAAAAGTACTCCCTTTGATTAAAAAACAGGAATGCTGCTTTGCCCTGTAGTCCAGGCCGTGTATACCAGTCGATTCCAAGTGTTAGGGGCCGTCTATACAATGGACACCCTGGCTTCACACTAGGTTTCTGACCTTTACTTTTATGTGTGCATGACACACAATCCTACCAGCCATGGGCCAGACTGAACTGGTCTTCCAAGTACTGAAGTAGTTGAGCCTTATCCTTAACCACCCCTCAATAGAGTGTAAGTGGCAAGTGGAATCGACTGAGGAGTTCAGCCAATTACACCAGCCTTATATATTATGGATGTCTGTGCACAGACCAAGGTACCATAAGATAAGAAGGGAATAAGTGTACATATTAGGATGACAGCATGAGAGTAGAGTAAATGGCGATCAAAAAGAATAGAATAGAAGAAGCGGAAATGAATGTGGGATAAAGAAGTACATGGAGATAACCATGAGAATAAATAGGAGATAAAGTGGGGCTGTGTACAGGGGCTAGCCTTGTCATGTGTTGGTCCCATGGTCATGTGCAAGTCATGTGATGATAAAAAAGTAAAAGTTGAAGTGAAGATTGAAATGAGTGTAGTGAAGGTGAAAATAAGTACGCTTTAGTGGAGTCCTTGACACGGACTGCAGGGCAAAGCAGAGCTACTACTGTTGGCATCTTGTTATTAAAGAAAGGAAGTACCTTTCATTGCATCAATTTCTCTCCTCTCCACCCCATACCCAATTCACAGGGTTAAGTGACGTTGCTGGCCGTTGCTGAAGATTTCTTTTTCGAACCCCCTCGCCACATTTAGAGGAGCCCCTGAGAAGGGCAGATTTGTGACTGCACGTAGTTTGTCTATTCGAGTTCCCTCCATTGTGAGGACATAGTCTGTGCCAAGGTCATGCTTGGTTTGCGAAGGGCGACCCTGAGACTGCCATATCTTGGGGGCTGAGCCTATCTCCATTGGTAGTCCCCCTAGTAATAGGGGAGGTAGAACTCGAACGGCGCATGTGTCGTGTTGTCACAAATAAACATAAACTTCCTCTTATCATACACTATGTCACCTGCCTCCACAAGAGGCATTATCTTAGATTCCGTCACTACCATTTTCAATCATTCATTTGTTCAGTCCCCAGAGAGCACTTGGAAGATAGTGTTCAGTAAGGATGTCAGACAGCGGCGATACCACTTCCACAGCTTTGGCCACAGCCCTCGCAACCCTCTCTTCAGTCCTGGAGGGGTTTAAAGATGATAAATATAAGGACCTAACCAAGAAGATTGTGGATCCTGGTACTTGGGACAGGGACTGGAAAAAGTTCTGAGATTGGTGGGTAAAAATAACGGTCTGGAGTAAGGTTCAGAAATGAGCCTCAAACAAGGTCCAGGCCGTGGCCATTTATTCACACCTTATAGAGAAAGCGGCGCCTTATGCCCGCCACTGCTTGGAAGAATACTCTGACAAAGAAGAAGAAGAAGAAGTGGGAAGAGATGGCAAGCCAATTATGGCTGGCCTTAAAAGAGGCGATGATGCTTGGCTGTCATTTAGTAAATTAGAAAAGAATTTGAAGGAGCACTTTAGAGTAGAACAGCTGGCACATGATGCCTACAAGGAGCTGCTCGCCTTTAAGCAAGAAAAGCTCCATATCAATAAGTACCTCCAAAAATTTGAGGAACTCAGAAAAGAAGCCGACGTCGTGTTTGAGGAGGCCCACCACCTCCTTATGCAGGGCGTCAACTTTAATATTTACTATCATGCCTCCCTCCATACCGTTTGCGACGAGTATGAGGACCTCATTAAATCCCTTCAAACCATTGGGAGAAACCTGGAGTGAATCTGGGTTGAATGGGGGAACCCTTGCTCGAATCAGATGAGTACGTCATCCTCTTCCGCACCTCCTCCCCCTCGGCAGCCCTGGTACCCACCTCTGCAATACCGCCCACCACCTTCCAATTCATTTCCACAGTTTACGCCAACAGGCACTCAGCCTGGCAGAGGAGCACCCATGGACCTCTCGGTTCAACAAGCAAACAGGACCTTTACTGGGAACTGTTATGGTTGCGGCAAGCCGGGTCACTGGCGAAGCGATTGTCCAACCAATGGGTATTCTCTGGCTCATCGGCCACAAGCCAAAGTCATTCAAGTCTGGAACCCCTATCAAGGGGCTTACATCAACATGGTCACATACGACCAAGAAGAACAATCTGCTGGTGGCACACATGCCGGTCCTTTGGGACAAAGCGACACATTTCCCACATCTTTCCAGCCATGGATAGCAGCAAACCAAGTTCAATCCAGATCGGCCTACCCCCTCCCAACTCCCCCCACTTCCTCCTTTCAACAGGAGTATATAACGGAGGAGGCTGAAGCGTACTGGAGAGATAAGATTGAGGTGGAGAACCGGCAGAAGGCAGGCAGTTCTTTAAATTAGATTCGATCATAACTGAAAGGGGCAGTTGCAGTCATGGACTAGAGCCTTCAGTAGATACTTTTTCTTTACTTCCAAACGATATATATTATAAAGACTCTGATTTTCCTGTTTTGGACTTGTCCGTTGTAATAAAACAAATATATTTATATTCCGAAAAGGGCGACTCAATGAGTGTGGTGCCAGAATTAAAACAAAATGTGCTTAATTCCCTTATATGAACAATACCCATAAGTTATGCTCAAGAAAAACCCTAACAAAAATTGCTTGAGAGTACTCTCCAATTGGGTGGTGAAATGTCACTTCATACGAGGGTCACATTCAAGAGAAGTGCCACTTGGCATTCAACGATGCTTAAGGCGCTCTTGGATTCTGGAGCATCAAACACATTCATCGATTTCACCTTTTGTAAAAACAATGGACTTGATTTGATCCCATTGGCTAAATCTATTTCTGTGAAAAATGCTGACGGTTCTAACAGAGCCATAGGCGAGATAAAAAACAAAGTTCATCTTCTAATTTCTATTAATGGACATTCAGAGTATATAGAAGCCCTAGTTTCCGTTCTAGGCACTCATCCTCTAATTATTGGCTATGATTGGCTGGCTCGTCATAATCCGGACATTGACTGGGTTAAGAAAACTGTTTCATTTACTAGATGTACTTCTTACTGTGCAGTTTTGGAAAATTGTACTAAGGCAGGGCCTAGTACACAGCCTCATTGTAGAACAATTGAGGTGGGATTAAAGGAAAAAGTACCCAAACAGTACCACGAATTTCTCGATGTGTTTTCAGAAAAAGAATTCAAATGCATGCCCAAGCGAAAGCCCTGGGACCATGCTATAGACCTCAAAGAAAGTTTCATTCCAAAAAAGGATAGAGTAATTCCCTTATCGGACTCTGAAATGGATGAGGTTCACACATTCGTTGAGAAAGAATTGGGAAAAGGATACATCCGCCCATCAAAATCCCCCCAAACCACACCCGTTTTCTTTATTCCAAAAAAGGATGGCAAGAAGCATCTTGTCATGGACTATCGATACCTGAATGAGGGGACCATTAAAAATGCATACCTGTTACCCCTTATTCCCACACTCATTGATAGGCTCAAAGGGGCTGACCTATTTACAACTCTGGATCTATGATGGGAGTACAATAACATACGCATCAAAGAAGGTGATGAATGGAAAGGCGCTTTCGTCACCCCCATCGGCTCTTATGAACCGCTGGTAATGTACTTTGGGATGACTAACTCTCCTTCCACATTCCAGCAAATGATGAATGATATATACAATGACATGTATGCCTGTGTCGTTATTTACATAGACGACGTCATGATTTTTACAAAAGGGCAAAGTAGAGAAGCCTATGAAAAAATAGTAAAAGAGGTGTTGAGACTACAAGAAAACGATCTCTACACTAAACCGGAGAAGTGTTTCTTCTCGAAAGAGAAGGTAGACTTCTTAGGAATGACAGTCTCACGGGACGGCATAGAGATGCAGAAAAAGAAGGTTGCAGGGGTCATGGATTGGCCAGTTCCCATGTGCCTCAAACAGTTACAAGCCTTTCTCGGGCTTTGTAACTATTACCACAAGTTTATAGAAGGCTTCTCCGAGGTCACGCAGTCCCTCAACAACCTTACCAAAAAAGACACAAAATTCTCATGGGAGCCCGAACAGCAGCAGGTGTTCGACTCCTTAAAAAAGAAGTTTACGACAGCACCCCTTCTGGCATACCCAGATCGGGACAAAGAGATGCATATTGAGACTGATGCCAGCGATATTGCCACTAGTGGCATGTTGTCAGTCTTATGTGAAGATGGTTTGTGGAGGCCTAGTGCCTTCATTTCTCATTCTTTCAACTCTGCTGAGCGGAACTATCTGATATATGACAAAGAACTCCTCGTGGTCATTCATGCCCTCGAGGAATGGTGTCATTATCTTATTGGTCGGAAAAGGTTTGAAATCTGGACTGACCATAAGAACTTAGAATATTGGAAAAAGCCTCAGAACTTGTCGTTGCACCAAGCCAGGTGGCATGCGGTTCTTGAGGAATTTAATTATTCAATGGTTTACAAACCCAGCTCGTCGAACAGCCAGGCTGACACTCTTTCCAGGAGATCTGATCATGGTGACGCAGTTCCTGATCACAACGTTAATATTACTGTACTACCAGAATCAGTTTTTATTAACAGACTCTCTATTTCCTCTCCTTTTTATGAGAAAATACAAAAAGAATCACAAAAAATAAAATAAAAGATACCAGAGTTTGATTACAACTCCCAGGAAAAAATATTCATTAATAAAAACAAAAAAGTCTATGTACCTAATGAATTACGCTATGAACTTCTTTCTATTTGTCATGATTCCCCGATTGGTGGACACTCTGGCCACCATCATACGATAGCTCTTCTCATGAAATACTTTACATGGCCTGGAGTCACTAAAGACGTCAAACACTACATAGATTATTGCCAGGTGTGTGCCCTCATGAAGGGTAAGCAAAAGGCACCCGCTGGCAAATTAATTCCGCTTCCTGTGCCTAAATGGCCTTGGAAAGATTTATCTATTGATTTTATTACTGGACTCCCCACTTCCAACAATTTTGATTCTATTTGTGTAATAGTAGATCGCTTCTCAAAAGAAGCAATATTTGTTCCTTGTTTTAAGACCATGTCTTCGACAGACTTGGCAAAAATATTTAGAGATTACGTATGGTACATCCATGGACTCCCCTCCTCCCTCGTCTTGGATCACGGACCTCAGTTTGCATCTGACTTTACTGTGGAGCTGTGCTCCCTATTGGGCATAACCCAAAAAATATCCACCCCTTATCATCCACAAACAGATGGACAAACAGAGCAGATGAACCAGGAACTTGAAAAGTACTTACGTACTTACATCATGAAGAAGCAAGATTCCTGGGCAGAGTGGATCAAAATAGTGCAGTTCCACCATAACAACTCGCTCTCCTCGGCTACCGGCGCCACTCCTTTTGCCGTAACCCATAATTACATACCATGGCTTGGCTTCGAAGGAAATGCCAAGACCCTAGCAGGAGAGTTTGGGAAGGACTATGCTAAGGCCCACAAGGACATTGAGCAGGCACTCACCGTTACCAGAGAAAAAATGAAGGAGAGTGCCGACAAAAGAAGGTCGGATGCTCCAGATTACACTGTTGGAGATAAGATTTGGTTATCAACTGAACACCTCAAACTCCCGTACACCGCCAAAAAGCTAACCCAAAAATGGATTGGACCATATGATATTATCAAAGTCCTTCCTAATGCGGTTAACCTTTGTTTACCCAAGACTGTAAACATCCATCCCATAGTCAACGTGTCAAGGGTCAAATCCTATTGGGAACCACTACCTCATCAACCAGTTCCCCGCCCCGATGCAGTTACAGTTAACGAAGAAGGATATGAGGAATACAAGGTGGATTACATTGTAACCTCTCACATGTGTCACGGACCCCACTAAAGCGTAGTCTACCTTTACCTTCGCTACATTCATTTCAGACTTCTCTTCAACTTCGACTTTTCGAACATCACGTGACTAGCACGTGATCGTGGGATAACACGTGACTTGGTCTAGACCCAACACGTGCCCACTTTATCTCCCTAGATCTTCCCACGGTAATCTCCGTGTCCTTCCTTATCCCACGCTCATTTCCACTCCTTCCTTCCTTCTTTACTTCTCTTCTCTTTGATCGCCGTCTACTATACTCACACGCTGTCATCATAATAGTTTACCCTATCTCCACTTACCATACTTAGCTATCCTTGGCCTGGT
>JBBPJN010000684.1:0-11066 GCA_038088755.1 Boletus aff. separans
TCGACCGGTCCGTCATCTCTAACTCGGCGACTGATTCCCGCATTCACTGCACTGGCGCGCCTGGTCGTTCGACGATCGTGTTGGATTAGGGAAAAGTAGCACAGCGGCGTAATCGTTTTCGATCCCTGTCCAGCGCAACGCATCCCTGAGCGCCTTGGACCCGGCGAACAGTAGTCAGTCATATTTATTTCAACAGCAATGTAGTAATGTAACATCAAATCCAACCGTAAGAAACAAGAATGGAGAGGGGAAAGTGCGGTCAGTAGTAGGTAAGTCAGGGGGAATACGAGCATTGAAAGACAGCCGCGATGCGTGAATGAATGGAAGGGGGAATAGAATAGATGTGCGAAAAAAAAAAAAGAACATGCGGAAGATGCGACGAACGAGCGTAACATGCGTATCGAGGCCAGCAAAAAGGGATACAAACAATGAAACAAGGGGAAAGGCAAAATATATGGTCTAATAAGAACGAAATAGATGGCACATGGAGGGAGGAGTGACTGTTAATATTGTGCCGCCGGTGGAGGTGGGGGCGGCGGCGGAGTATGCCCAGGTGGGGGCGATATTGCCGCCCGTAAATCATACCCCAACCCTGCATCAAACGGCGAGAACGGACGTATGTCCACACGGGGTTTGGACGCTGGAGAGGCTACCCGCACCGGTGCAGGCGTGAGAGTGTCAAGCGCACTAGCCAATCCCACACCCAGGCTGTCATAATACCGTCCGCGCATGTCGGCTTCTTGTGTTTCCTGGATATATTCTACAGGGGGTCGGGGCATCAATGGCGGCGGCGCGACGCTCGGAGGGGTCGCAGTAGCATAGGGGTGGCGGGATGGGGGTTCTTCTGCGTGGCCGTTGACAGATGCCTGTTGCTCCGCTTCGTACTTGGCGCGTAGTCGTGCCTTCTCCTCGGCCGCTGTCAAGGGCTTGAAGCCGTTCACCGTCGGAGGAACAGGCGGGGCGCGGGTGCCGTTGACACGTGGAGGAGCCTGGGAAGGGATTGGCTGCGCCAGTTCTTCATATTGTCGTTGTTGAAGTTGCTGTTGTTGCTGCAGAAGCTGTGCAACTCTATCCTGTTCCTCGAGCCTCCTCCTAAGAATTTCCTTCTCTGACAACCCACTCTCTTCAGGGGGTGGGCCGTCGTATGCAGGCGCATCTACCGAGTGCGATGGAGATGAAGCGCGATCTCGCCCCTGTGCCTGTGCCTGTGCTTGAGCAGCGAGTGCTGTAGCGTCCTGAGCTTCGTACTGTCTTCTCAGCCTCTCTTTCTCGTTCAAGTAGTTGGGTCGACTGTCACTGCCCGACGACTCAAACGGAGGAGGCATTTCCGACCCGCCTGCATGGGCCGATTCGTTGGGCTGTGGGAACAGATTGTCATAGGAGGTAGCAACCCGGGCAGAGGAGCCAGCACCGGGCCCAAATTGTACGTTTTGATTCCGGTCCACAGCGAGCTTGGCCTCGCGGTAACGCTCCTGCGCCTCTTTCTCTTCTTTGGCAGAAGGATAGTGAGGTACTCGCGAGGATGACGACGGAGGGGACGGCGGCGTAACCCTATTGTTTGGCGCGCTTGGGTGATTACTAGCATTGGACGATATTGAGGTGACTGCTTCATGATACAAGGCGGACCCGGACGAGATGGCGGGACCCGGCACAACGGCGGACGAGAACTGTTTGCCGCGAGTGCCCAGAGAGTTCGCCTCCGAGCTACTCCGGCTATGGGTAGATGGCGAAGAGACTCCAAACGCCTGTGTGCGTTTCGCAGCTGCCTGAGCTTGTTCATACAACCGGACCTTTTCTTTGTCTGTGGTTGGCCTTGGGGATGATTCGATGGATGTGGCGGTAGGGTCAGAGGTCACATTCTGATCATTCCATCAGTTGCGAGTTCCAGTAATGGGAACATCAATCTCACATCGCTAGCCGCCGATGCGGTCGCCATCGCAACTGGCCCCTGTACCCTTTGCACTCTCTCCACAGCATCCTCATACAACTTCATCTTTTCGTTCACAAACGGAGGCGCCGCCCTCTGCGGGGCGCGTGTAGCTGGCAATACCTGGGGTTTGATCCCTTCCTCAGCGTCCTTCTCGCTGATATTCGTAATCGTTAACCGGTGAGCGTTTGCACTTGGTCGCCTCGGTCCCACTCGTGGCTGGGCTACGCCCTGACCTGTCTCTGCACCTGCACCTGAAGGGGAGGTCTCCTGAATACCTCCCAGTCCACCTCGGGAAGTTGGTCGCCTCCCGTATCCGGGGTGGTCAATGGTCGCCGCCGCTCTCGCTCCAGAAGCATTTCCAAGCGCCCCGGATTCATCGACATCGAGTGGTGTACTGGCAGAACCATTGTGTCCTGTCGGTGCAGTCCTGTAAATAGACTGTTTGGGAGGTGCAAGAGGCACGCGGGTGTTGCCGAAATCGTTGTAAGCAGAGACCTGGTGGGCAGAGTCGCCTGTCGTAGGTCGAGTGCCAGAGGTGGTGATGGGTACCGTTGCTGCCGGGCTTGAGGGCGAGCTGACGCATAGACTGGGTGCAAGACCAATGCGTCTGTCACAGACATTGGGAGATGTTAATCAATACAAGACTAGGGGAAACGGTAGTCCAAAGAACGTACCTAACGGCTTCTTCGGATACGCTCCTATGAGATCAAGGCGATAATTTAGTCAGCCCTATCCTCTCATGTTCGTACCGAATCTACTCACCGAGGCCAATTTGATACAATAACAGGCAGTTCCATCGTAACGCTCTGCATCTGCCCAATCCACGCCCTCACGATGATGACATACGTAATGTCAATATGTCTCGCTGCATTTAATGTCGTCGTCGTGTGTGTATTGGGGATTAAACACCCCAACTCGGCCTTGTGTTGCGTGCCGTTATACAACGTGACGCTCAGCGGAACTTTTTGTTCCCCAATGTTGGCTACCCTGGATTGGGGTCCACTTCGTTTCGCAGCTGCTTGCGGACCGGCACGAAAGATAGTGGTTTCTCTCAACGTGAACTCGAATCCCCGGAGTGCGACGGGGTGGATGGCGTCGGATTTAAGAATTGCCATGACAGAGACGCGATCACCAGGCCCGTAGCATGTTCGGTTGCGCTCAACGGTGAGGTGTACGCCTTCTTGTTGGACAGAACGTGATTCGAGTTGGGAGTAGACGGGCCATGTAGAATGTAGCTCATGTTTGTCGATTATGATCGTCGTCGCTTGAGATAGGATGGCCGTCTTGCGACGGCGAAAGAAACCCCTGACAAATGTTCGAGAAGATGAGCCAAATTTGCGGGAAAAGACTCACTTTTTGCCCAACGTGCATACTGTTGCGACAAGTTCGTATCGAATGCCAGCTGCAGGAGCATTTCAGCAACACGGAGAAGACCTGAGTTATGCGTGACATCAACTCACCACCTCTATCCAATGCAATGCTAGGCGGTATGGATTCTGGAATACGAATCAAGAAAGGGAGATCTTGCTGTCAACACCGCCACCATCAACATTAGCGATGCCCATACACCGAAGACATCACCGCGTACAGACTGTAACACCGAGTAATCCTCACCCGATTGCCAAAGCGTAATCGGGCTCGGGCCGACATGGTCATAGTACGAGTTTGCTTGACCTCCACCGGGGAGCGTCTCAATCTTTTTGAGCTCAACGCGTACCCACTTGGCCTTGGCACCTGCAGGCCCCACGCGGACTTCAACAGCCTACCAGGCGGTGTGGCAAAGGGGTTCGTTGCGGGGTTGTAATCAGGTCGGAATGGAGGATGGGTCAGGAGAGTGCGCGCAAGGTTGATGAAAAAGGATCACATACTCCTTTAACGGCAGCCTGCGGTCGGTCCCTTGCACCGGGCGGAATTCCAGGATAGCCTTTATCACCACGCGTTGCGAACCAGCCACGTCACAAGCGTACGTGCGAGGTCCGAGGAAAATTTCAGTTAGGCCGTATAAGCGAGCAACCAGGTACAATTGAAAATGTCAAACGGCTGGGGGATACTCGGGGGTGCAACACACTTACCGACTACGAAGTCGACGTTGGGAGGCGGTTGAAGGGCACTTGATTGCAAGCCGTGTAAGACAAGTGAAATGGTAGATTGAGAGATCGCCCGTACATGCGCACGTTAGACATTTGAAAGTCGGCCCCCCTACTAAAGTGTCGAGAGTCTTGCGTGCCACCCGAATCGATGCAGTGAAGAAAGAGTATCAAAAGAGACTTGAAAAAGAGGCGAACGATCCAACGAACGTCAGAGAAAGAGAGAAGGACGGCGCGAGGGTCCGCTGGCTGGACGGTCCCCTGGAATACGTACTGAGAGCAATGGGCTGGTAGCTGAACAACGTAGTCGCCGCGTGTCAGAGTGCCGAGCTTCAAACGTTCATCGCCGGGCACTGGCGGGATGGAGGATAAGTGGACGAGGAGACGGTGAAGATCAACTAAAAAGTCCCTCCGCTGGGCGCCCGACAAGACGCACAGCCCTACTCCTCCATCATTCAAATCATTCCAACAGGTGCACATGTCCCACACTCGGCCTGATGATCTCGCCACATGCTCAGATGACCAGAATAAAATAAAAGCAGCGACTATAAACCGAACGGCCCAGACAGAATGGCGTGTCAGAACTTGAATTCCTTGCCCTTCTTCACTTCCCGTTCCCTGTCCATCTTCTGCTTCTTCTTCGCCATCTCCTTCGCCACCATGTCAGAAAAGTCCTCCTTCGATCCAGCGACGCCGGCAGACCCGCGCGAGTGCTGTTCGTACTTCCGGCGAAGCTCTTCTTCCGAGAGCCCCTCTAGCTCAGAGGCATCCAACGAAACCTCCACCCCATTTACTTTCCGCTGCGTGGTCACCATAAGTAAAGAGGACCAGGTGTATGAATGCAAGCGCACCTTTGTCCCTCTCTCGTCTCCCAGGATAGGTATAGGCGCTCCAGTAGCTCCAGTGACAGCAGCAACATCGTATCCTCTCTCGCTTCCCATAAGTCCACGTACTGACGTCTGCTTCTCTGGAACGACCTGATACAACGACCGTGGACCCGTGTCCTCCTCTCTCTCCCTCGACGGAGCCGTTTTCCGGAGTTCCAGGAAGTCGGGCGTCTCGAGCCCACCTGCGACGGTCGATACGACAGACGTAAGACCTGAAGGGGTTTCGAGACCCGACGGTGTTTGCAAGCCATCTGCAGGCGCAGCAACCTCGGGCACTTCTTCGGTTTCCGACTCTGATTCCTCTTCCTCCTCCTCCTCTTCCTCTTTTGTAAAGTAAGTTTCAGTGGATACCCCTGTTGCATCAAGCCTGAAAATAGGTGCATACCTTCTTCGGGCTCGAGCTCCCCCCATGTGTTTTTGTCGATTGGTTCACCGATCTAGGCAAATCGGATTTCGTGAATAAGCATCAAATAATTCTGAGCAGTCCGTGTACGTACATTAACATCACTGACTTTGGGTAACACGCCAAAGACGTCACCATAAAGCGGTCGATTGTACTCGTCTAGAGGAGGCTTGCCCCAACCACCAGGATGGAAGCCCCACTGCGCGCCCTCCGGTATAGGCGCATTCAGACCTGGGATGCGAAGTGTCGGATAGCTCGGTGGCGGCCCGAATCGCTGCATGCTGATGAGCCACGGAGGAGGTGCTAGTGGCGGGATGGACAAGGCTTCCACAAGCTCGGGTGACAAATCGCCAGGTCGCTTCTCCTTCAACGATGTCTCGAACTCTTTACCTTCGTAATACCTGTGAAAAGAGCGACTCAAGTCGATACTTTACCACGCGGAACTGGGAAAACACTCACATTTCCCCGAAACCCGTCACCACAGGCTTTGTTGCAAATTTGAAGAATGCATCGTGCAGTTTCTGGTAGTCGATATCCACCTTTCCCATCTTAGGCTGAACTCGCTCCCTCGTCTTCGCTTTGAGTGACATGTTTGCTTCCTTCTCTTTAATTGCATCCCTCATGGTGGCAATGCCAGTGTCTGCAATGTATGACGGCAACTGGAACGGTGGCTTTTCGATACCTCTCTTGCCCTGCAGGTAATCCCTCTTGGCGCTCCAGTGGGCGGGAATAGGTACGGTATTCCTGTAGCATTTGAGGTGTAGGAGCAGTCTTGGATCCGCGGCGGATGGGTCGGTCCACTCGACCGCCTCGGGTTTTGGAACGAGTTGTTTGAGTTCGGCGATAGTAAGTCTGGAGAGCTTGCGTTGCTTCTTTTTCGAAAGAGGCTTTTTGGGCGCGTCCGAGTTATCCGAACCCGCGTCGGAAGCCATGTCGTCGTCCGAATAGATGACCTCGCCTTTCGTGGGCTCGGAACCCTTGACCTAGACATGAAGGGGACAAAATAAGCCAGGTAATTTCGTTGTATTTGGCAGTGGGTGACGTACCTCCGAGTAGTCGGTAGAAGCCTGGAACTTGGCAAAGATGTCGGAAAAGGCCTCGAAGGCTGAGTCTTTGACATCCAGCTGCTCAACCACGTACTCGACATTATCACCAACAGAGTCTACCAAGGGGTCTCTTTTCGCGGAGACCGCCCCATTCGAGGCGGCGCCATTGAGTTGCTGTGTGAATGGAATCCCAACGACGATCACCGTCAGCAAGCAACGCGCGGGTAGAAGAGAACGAGACTCACCGGTGTCTGGTTCGAGGCGGCAGCCGCCTTCCTCTGCTTTGCCTTGGCGCGGCGTAGCTGGTTTTTGGATTTAATGGCCTTTGCGTTAGCATCAAAGGTTGCAGTTATACCGTTCATCGCAGCGGGCATCGTTGTGATCTTCTCTGTCTTGTTGCCGTCGTGATATGTTTTCGAGAACGTGCGCAGTGATGGCGAGCGGGCTGCCGATGTCAAGGTGAGCGATGAGCAAAGCTAACCGCTGGTGCGACGGATTTCTTCTGATTACGTAATTATTTTGAGGGGTTGTGGAGGGGTCAAACACCGAATCACGTGGTAAAACATATTTCCCACGGTCCAAACGGACGAGTCGCCGAAAAGTTTCCTTGTCCGCCTCTCTTCCACCACGACTCCCGCTCCGCTACAACGACCAGACAATGGCAAAGAAAAAGAACAAGCAGGTGTGTGTTTATTCCAGAGCACTACGGGTGTTCAAGTTGACTAGATACTACTAGATCATCCGGCCATGGTGCTGGTATTGCGAACGAGAGTTCGAGGACGAGAAGGGTGCGTTGTCGACCTCGCAGGATAACGGCGTCGTCCTGACTTGTGCTACTATAAAGTCCTGATGCAGCACCAGAAAGCAAAGCATTTCAAGTGCAACATGTGTCCTCGTCGCTTGAACACAGCAGGAGGTCTTGCAGTCCACATTCAACAAGTACACAAGCTCGAACCAGAAAAGTGAGCGGTATTTTCCTTTTCAATTCGTCGCCGATCTTACATCCATACTTTTCTTATAGCCTTCCACGAATAGAAAATGCCCTCCCTGGCCGTGATGGCTATGAAGTCGAAATCTTTGGCATGGAGGGTATTCCAGCACCCGACGTGGCGGACTATAAACGTCGTAAAGAGATCGAACTCGGTCTCGCAGCGGGCTCGATTTCCCAACCACAGCCCAAACGTCCCAAAGTCGAGAATAAACCCTTGTCAGAGGAAGAGTTGCGTGCGCAGCTTGAGGCGCACAAGGCTCTTATGGGCGCTAGTTCAAGTGACGCTACTTCGGCCACTGCTCCGAGTACATCCGAGGGCGGAGCGGTGTATGGGGCACCACCTCAGGCATATGCGGCTCCCCCCATGCCTGTCATGCCTGGGCCTCCCCCAGGAATGTCACCACCCCCTGGGATGGTTCCAGGTGCGCATTCCGCCCCCTTTGTCCCTCCAGGAGGTGCACCTCCTGCAGGGGCATTTCCAGGTGCGCAGCCTCCATTCCCTCCCCCCTTCCCCGGTGTACCTGGTATGCCCGGTTTCCCATCTGGGTAAGTCCATGCCTCGTTTGCAAGGTTTGTCTGGGTTTTGTGTAGTCGATGCTGACAATTCACTTCTGCCTTGTATTTGCGTAATATGATAACATACTAGACCTCCGCCGCCTGGGTTCACCATGCCACCTCAAGGTATGATGCCACCCCCAACTGGTGTGCCTCCTCCAGGTATGCCCCCCTTCCAACCGGGCATGTCTCGTCCACCACTCGGACCACCACCGGCATTTGTTCCTGCTGCTTCACCTTTCCCCGTATCTGGCATGAATGGAACTGGAACACCAACCATTTCTGCTGTGGGGAGTGGCTCGCTTACGCCGGTGCCACAAGCGAAACATGTACCGCCTGCTGGGTCAGTGTCTGCCCAAAGTCAGCCGCCGCCACTTGTACTTCCAAATGCAGCCTTGGAACAAAAGTATGCACCGTTTAAGAAAAAGACCGAGCTCAAATATGCAGATCCTAATTTCTCTCCTGTGCGTTTCCTTTCCTTCTTTGGTGTCGAATGGTGCTAATCTAGAGTCGTGCGCTACACAGGAAGAGAAACGTGCCCATACGTCTAAATATTACTTTGCCAAAGAATCAACAAACACCGTGTCACTACCGTCGGCAACTGCGAGCCTTGCACCGGAGGAGATGAGAGGGAAGAAACGTGCGAGAGCCGAGGACTTCCTGTAGACTGTTCTTCCGTGTCGGTCTCGGTCTTCTTTGCGAATATTGCAGGTCGCGATGAGTGGACGGTTTTTTTCAGGTTTCGGGCTCAGGTCATGTCGAGAGAAGCATCGGGAGGAGACGGCGAGTTGAGAAGAGGCACTTGTGTGGAAAGACGAACGATGGAGACATGATGACCCAGTCCGTCCTATCCATCTTTACTACCCTCTATCCCCGAGCTTTCCGCACTCATCTGATCTTCGTCTTTTCCTCGATCACCCACTCCCCTCAGAAATTGACATGGACATGATGCTCGATGAGAAAAAGACATGTATGCTCATGTGGTATGGACCTCGAATTTTCCATTGTCTGTCTCACGTTTTGTTTTCCCCCTCATCATTAACCTTGGTACCAAGCGGTGGGCGTTACCATCAGTATGTGTGACACGGTTGGTTTGGTCTCTAGTATGGTCTCCCTACCTTTCGCCGTTTCTTCCTCTTGTAGACCGATATTATTCTTTTGTAATATGAATATACCACAGGCCCCACGCATGATGAGCCGTACATAGTTCCCATTCGTGCAATCGCCATTATAAAGAGATTTGATACAACTGCAACACATATGTACTGTGACACCATCCACGCGCACACACTAGGTGCCATCTCAACGAGTCAGGCCAAGTCGGGCGGTCCCCACAACACACACCGCCCACTCGCGTTGCCCGTCGCACACCGCTCGACCACGCTTGGATGTGAACACGTGACAGCCTGCGTAGCAGTGATCCTGGTGCGCGTCCAAAACGATCTGACGATTGATCAAGGGAGAGAGGAGGCGGGGACATACCATGCAGGGTCCGATAGCTTGGAGACGAGTTCTCCCTAGGTAACCCATTTCAGCCATGAAGCAACCCCATCGACCGAGAGAAAAAAAAAAAAAAAGAGTCATACCTGGCAAGTGTAAATGTGGAGCGAGTGATCCATATTCCCGACCTAGTACATGCACATGTTTCGGTATACATTGTCAACGTGGATCGACCATGTGTGTCACGTACCGTGAAATGGGGGTAGACGTCAGGATTGGGGGTCCATACCGCACGCAGCGGCGTCAGCCATCTCCCCTAAACACGTCGTCCATCGTCAACCGTCCACTATCAACCTCCAATGTGCTTGTTGCTCACCGTCTGACAGTTGTGTTTTATCCGACAAAACGGCGTAAACGCAGGAAAGACGGGAGAAGCGTCATATTTCCCCGCGTCGAGCTCCCAAACTGCCCATCGACATCGACATCGTCAGCATGAAATCAGCACGAACCATCGAAGCCGTACGCACTCCTTAGGGTGTCGTCATAACTGGTGCTCACGATACTTCGCCCTCTGGGATCCCAGTATGCCGAAGTGACTGATTTTCCGTGTGGGTGCTCACCCCGAAGTGCGCCGCTCCCTTTCTTCGATTCGATAAATTTTTGGATTCTCTCAAAGTCGAAGTCGAGCGGGCCAGAGGGGGATTTTTCATGGAAAGACGGTGGTGGGGGTGACAGTGAGGCAGTACTTTCTCGATGTTTTTTTGTCGAGAGGACGTCGAGTTTTCGAGTGTCCCATATCCTGCGCTCGCAAATAAATCACGCGTGAGAGATGCGATGCAAATTCCCTTACTTTAAGGACCGGCTGTTCGAAGCCGTCAAGATCAGATGAGGACTGGTCGGGTTTATACTGACACTTCCTATTTTCTGATCCGACAGCCCATACCAGCGAGCATGGTTAGGACCCTCCCGAAGGTCTAAATGAGTCGCGCCTCCAGATGCATCCGATATCCACATCACGTGTCCGGAAGGAGTCAGCTCGAGTGAAGTAATCAGGACGTCCGAAGAAGAGTATATTTGATGGGAAACACCTGAGACGAAGGTAAACTGTCGAATGGTGCAATCATAAGATGTCGTGTATAGCTGGTGGTTAATGGTAAGAAAAGTGATGGCAGGCTGAGATGAAGCAGATTCACCCTATGTGAGTCTATTGGGTCTATCCTAATAGACGAAATAGAGGACTTGGCGGTGGCAGGCCAATGTTGCTGAAGACGCCAATACCTACCTCCAGACTTCTCGTTGGCAGGCGTGACATCGTCGTCTTCGTCAGCAACTTCTTCAACGGAAGCTCGTGCATCCCATATGCCGAGTTGTCCATGCTTGTCTATGAAAGTGTCACGAGAGAGACAAACGAGGTCCAATCCACTAACCCCCAAAAAAGATGAGATCCTTGGTGGGTTCTGGATGATACACCGCACTGTACACCCGGTCTTGTGTTACTTTAGCTCTTGAAATGACCTTCATCTTTCCAAGCCTCTTCCTAAGCTGCTCTGCCTCCTTGACATCGCGGTTGCCGCCTTCAAACACCCATGCATCCACACTTCCTATGCCCCTCGGGATGGACCTGTGGGTGATGGCCTGCAACGAAGCCCGTAGAGCGCTCATCCCTTCGTCGCCTAGTTCTTCGGCTGCAGTGAGGATGGAGAGGTCGAGATCCTGCGTCCTGGGAT
>JBBPJN010000685.1:0-11037 GCA_038088755.1 Boletus aff. separans
CCACATGACACTTACAGATCGAAAGGCCGAGAATGTAGAAAGGTACCATGGCCGAGAGCCGACAAGCGATCCAAAAACTTGGAATGCCCTGATAACAAGTACATCTAGCTCGTTGACAGAAGATAATGCGAGTCTCGACGCATGCTACCATTGACGAATGGGGGTCTGGTGAGGAACTCAGTGATCGGCGGTGATACTACGTCAGGCACTGAGAAGCTACCGTTGACTACCATCAACGACGCACCCGGGACACTGTCCACCAGCTCTTGACGCGACTTTTCCTCAAGTTTTTGGACTTGTAAAGATGTCGATGCTTCGATTAAACTTGCACAGGTTACCAGACCTATCGATTATCACTGGTGAGGTCACTACTGTAATGACCAGTATTAGATTGATCATCATTGCCCAAATGTCACAGACCTGGGTCAAAGATGAATCTGGGGACGTCAGAGCACTTACGTAGATGTACTGAAATGTGACCCGGTCATCGGACACAAAGACATTGGCGGGAAACTCGAACACATTACTTCGCCCATTCAAGACACGGGTTGGTGGGTGCGCTGACGCCCGCAGTGTACATTTCTGTGTGCTTAACGCTGTGTTGAAGCGCAATGTTTCCAGTATGCCATATCAAAAGCGTTCGCCAACTGGCATCCGGTTTCAGGTCCAAAGATCTCAGGACCTTGTTACGCCCATGTTTCGTCAGTTCTCGGCATCGACCTAGTTGTGACTGAAGCGGCGTACCTTTCGATCAACTGCCAAGCCGACGGAGCACAGCCATGGGGGTCAGGTTAGGACGGCTCGAGTGATGAGTGGCACTGACATCAGAGGTTGGGTGACGCCCATAGAGGTGGGGCGAGTAGCCTGAACGGGTGCTAATGCCACAAGTAGGTATGGCGGACGAACGAGTCGATCGGGCGGTGTTTGACCGAACGTGCGAAATGTAGCAGGTGAGCACAGCAAATTGCACCTCAAGTCCACGGTGAAAGGGATGTACGTACTGTGTGGTAGGATCAAAGATCGATAAGAAGCTTCACAGCCTATCTCGCAGGTGCACATGGGATTCGAAATGGCGGGCGCGCACTCAAGCTTGCCAGCGCGCGAGCGTCGTAGTAGGAGTGGACCAAGTTGAGTGGGGGGTCTGCCATTCTGACGAGCACGTCAGCGGCCCGGCTGCCGCTCATGTGCGTGCGACGGCAAGGAATGGCCGGTGTGTGAGAGGTAGCGTGGAGGTGCACGAATTGGTCGACAAGACGATCCAAAATGAAACTCAAAACAGGTCGCTGTTAGGGTGTCGCCGACGGAGTTTGTTTGGTACCCTGTCAGGCGTGAACCGGTTCCCTGGAAGGAAGGGATGATGGCGAACCCTACAGAGCGATAAGTGCTGGATCTGGTCCACACAAAACTGGCAGTCTTGAACTTGTTCGCCGGTTAAATCCTTTGGCCAGAATTGGGCCGCCGCGTGTCCTGCTTGTCTGATCAGGTCCATATCCCTTGAACAACGGCACCTGCACCGGCTCCCATAAGTATTTCAACACGCTCCTCCATGTTCCCAGTAAATTATTTCTGATCGTGCCCGGCGCTCCAGACCTTTGTCCCGTCCAGTTTCACTTCATGCCTATCCCTGTCGCACAGGCACTTCTCCTTCGTCTTTGTTAGTCCAAACGTCCTCTCGCGCGCTAATTCGGTTCGTCGTCCTTACCGCTTCACCGACTCAACCTCTTGGCTGATCGCAGTCGCCCAGTTTCCCTCTCCTTCGTGTATATTTAGTACCGTTCCCATAATGGCCAGTAAATTGCCTGTCACGCCGCCTCCTACCCTGCAACGAGGGAAGGCATGTCTTCGCTGCAGGTATTTTCAGTCTCTCGCTACTACACTTGTTCAGTTTCAGTGATGCTCAACCACGCATTGTCCAGAAAACGAAAAATGGTTAGTCCGCTCCAAGCCACTCGATAACTTTTCTCCTCACACCCTCGTAGAGATGTGACGGTGTCAAGCCCGCCTGCCAACAGTGTGTTCGTGCAAAGAAACCAGACGGCTGTCAGTATGATGATGGTAAAGGCAAAACAAGGACTCAGCTGTTGCGGGAGAACATCGAACGCCTCGAACAGCGGATAAGGGAACTCGAGGATCCCGAGTACACCTCTCCTTCCGTGACACTATACGATCCCCATCTTCACCGCCGGTCAGAGAGCTCGTCCTCGTCGTTAGTGGGCTCTCCAGGAAGCACGGGTTTTTCCGCGCCTCATTCTCCTCTCCCGCCATCTGGTATGCTGTGCCACACTAGTCATATCATTTAGCTAAACTTTTCGCGCAGCCACCGGCTCCCCCCAGCATTCCTGGATTCAAGGTGTACCTTCGCCGTCCCCTACTCCTTTCAGCGATGCCTTTCATATCGAGAAGCAGCAGCCAACAGTGGATATAGCACAGATGCTGTACGTTCATCTTATCTTTGTCCCGCCATTTTTCTCACGAGCATTCACAGGGTTGACATCTTCTCATCCCATCGGCATCAATGCCTCCTAGGTCTCCACATGGGTCGTTTACGGGATTCCTTCACCCAACCTGCTACCGAACAACATCATCCTTGCCTTACTAACGCCATTTTCCTTTGGGCATGCTACATTTCAAGACCAGGACCGCTGAGCGAGCACGAATCTCACTACCTCAATCGTTCGCTCGAAGGCCTCAGTGACGCGCTTCAGTACAACAATCGAGTGCTCGACGTCATCCAAGCTTCCTGTCTTCTGTCCATCTACTTCTTGTCCAATGGCCGGGCATTAGAGGGGAGCTATCACGCAGCCGCCGCTGCGTCATTAACTTTGCAATGTGGCCTTCATGGGGCGATGATGAATCGCTCTGTGTTCGAGTCCACTGGGGTAATGGCAACTCTGCAGCTCGAGCCAGCAAAGGACGCCGTCGAACAGGGCGAGAGAATATTGACCTTCTGGCAGGTCTTTGTTCTCGATCGATGTTGGTCTGCAGTCCTACAGAAACCCACCACCATACCAGACGGTCCCGAAGGATCTTTGTCCATCCTCATGCCGTGGCCACAGGCCATGGAAGAATATGAATCAGTAAGTCAATCCACAGTCATCTTGACGCCGATCACTAATGACGACACGTATTCAGGGTCAAATAGATGATTTGCATTCCTTTTCGACCGCCCGGACCTTTTTTGATGGACGACTTTCAAATCTTGGAGGGGGCTTCTCGCCGCTGGCCCTGAGAGTAAAGGCATCCGCCCTCTTTTACCACGCACGCCATTTGGCATCGAATTGGGATCAGCGTAGGCGGCTTGACCCTGCAGGCTGTCTGCACTCCTCTGATGAATATGCAGCATTATCACTTTCAAGTGCATTCATGGACGACTTCCAAAATTTGGAACATACGATTGCATGCTTTCTCTCGACGCTCATCCCCGCCCACCAACTAGACGCCACCATACCTGACGACAAGCATGCCTACATCGCAATACATACTCTTGCTCATGTTGCGATAATTCATTTGTATTATCCGTTTGGACACGAAGATCCGGTCGCATACGAAAAGTGCCTCCGAGCGGCGCGGTGTTGTGTCTCTGTTACCAAAAACATTGCTGAAGCGGACTACGAATTCCTCGACCCGATTCTGGGTGTAAGTTTATCACTGCTTTACTCTTTGATACGTGTTTAATCGCGTTCTTAGCCTTGTTGGACGTCCGCCATGGACACATTGATTCGCGAACTGAACTTGATCGAAACATCTTGGCCCATCGTCAATGGTGCCGAGGTGCGCAATGAAATTGGTGCGCTGCTATATGCCATGACCAGCCTTGGATCAAAGTATCCATTACTCGGGTACTCGGTGGCCAAAGTACAAAAAAGACTGTCAGGACTATAGTCCGGCCAGAAAACCATTCGCCGCTTAATGTCGATGCCCACGGCCCCAAGGATGGAGGGCATACCTAATCAAACAGCTTGTCGAATTCTCATTTACTCACGCGGACTGTTTTTGGACATTCTGTTCGAGCGTTTGTTCTTTCCTCCCGAACGTTGAGGACGTTTACCTTGGAGATTCTCTAATTCAGACAAGGACTTCTTCGACCGTCCTGTACCATTATCATCACGTTCGTTACGGTCTGCACATAGTAAGGGACACTCCTTGGACTCTCCTAGCTCAGACGCTACTTGGACTCTAGAGACGGACTTGCTACCTTTGAAGATGTGTTAATTAATCGTTACGCTAGTCCACATTTTTATACGTCGTGCCATGTGTTTTCGACTACTACTATGACGCCTGGAGAGCCAGTCTCGATGACTTTTTTGTTCGGACTCGCTTTTATCTTTTTACAATATTATTGACCCTCCAGCTACCTTTGTTACTGATATATTCGGAGTGTAATCGAGAAAACAGACAAAAAATGGACTTGATGTAGTGTACTTTTGGACAATCAGACTGCTATGGTTTGGACTTTGAGCTTCCTGCTTCAAGAAAGATGGTAAATTGCTCTAGTGTTCAATATTGGACACGTTCGGTAGATTGGTCGACTCTTGACCAAGTTCAAACTCCGACTGGGCAAAACGGCAAATTTGATGGCATAAGACCTTAAATTAGGGTCAGGGTATACAGTACATAAGGGGCTTCTTAGACTCGGCAGTAACCGCATGACCAATTAATCTGCCGCTCCACGCTTTGCCATAGCTTTTTTTCTTCTGGACCATCCACCGTAAGAAATTCTGCATCTTTAGTGGAAAAACTCCCACCTGGACACGGTAAAAGGTGCGGTGTTGTTTGAGATAGACACGGTTTCGCACCGGTGTCAAGACAGAACAGCGTATTGGGAGTTATCAGCCTTATCAGTGCCATTACATACCTTGTCGGTTTCCCGAAGTCAGTGGCGCTTCAGATATGAAATGATGGTTGGCACGTCTCCCCAGCGCGTTCACTGGGCACGCTCGCACAAGAGGGTGGTCACTCTACAGCAGAGATCCAAAATATATAGTAATGGAACTCGTTGCTTTTCTATGTTTAAAACGGTACTGGGTATCGGAGTTTGAATCCAGGACTATCATGCTTCGAACCTCCAGCCTTGATTGAACTTGCACCTTCTTTCGATCAACAGCGCTCTTTGATACACTTACACTGTTCTTTCTTGGCGCATCGTGAACGATGGCTCTGCACCTGTAGTACGTAAGTTGCGGTCTTGGAGAGTAACTATACCTATTGTGTGACAAGGCCGCTGAACCGAGCTTCAACAGCACTCCTGTGAAAAACTATTCACCTTTTGCTTCTTATCGACATACAAACAGGCATACAACGAACGCGTACCCCGTAACCCTTGGGCCAACGTGACCTTCCGGGAAGACATCGACGACATGCCTCATTTGGATGGCTCCAACCGCCATGATAGCAACTTCCTCGCCTCTTCCATCTGCAGTGACTCACCTGCTGATACGCCGTTCATCGCTTCTCCGGACCACGTCACGCCAGAGGGAGAGCCAAGCACACCTCGCGATCGTCGCATGCCATTATTGTCAAATCCGCAGTTGTATACCCCCCCATTGCTTCGACAGCGCAGTTTCTCTTACAGCGCCAATCACGGTGCATTAACTACAAATAAGGTACTGAGCACGACGGAGTCAACGCGGCCTTCCACCCGCCCTCCTTTGCTACGCCCGCAGCGCCGGTGGACGCTCTTTGAACAGCTCATGGAGAACGAGGGTCAACTTCGTTGTTCGGCTGCCGTTCCATCCGGATCCGGACAAACGCAAACGTCATTGGATCAATCTTCTAATTTCCCCAAAAATTTTCCTGTCTCCCATTCTTCAACAGAGGAAGCGCCGCACGTCTTTGCTACTCGAATGCCGACGCACTCACAAGAGGCGAGCGCTCAAGACGTACGTGCTGAGCAAGAGAGCACGATGGACGGGGAAGGTTCTTCAGAAGGTTCCGATGAAACAGCCACCTCTACCACACGTGTATCTCTCATGGCCATACCACGCTGGATTCCCTCACGGGTTCCCACTATACCTCTTTTGTGGAAAAATATCCTCAAATGCTCTGTGGCATATTTCATTGGCTCACTGTTTACGTTTCATCCATCGTTGTCTCGTTTCTTCGGAGACTTGACTTCTTATGGTTCAGATACCGATGGCCCATACCCCTCTGCGCATTTGATTGCAACGATGTAAACCAGATTCTGTTATGCTTCTCTCTCCACCATGCTGATATCGCTCTAGTGCTGTGTATTACAACCCTGCAAAGACTACCGGAGGGATGTTTGAAGCCGATTCATTTTGCTTGGTTGCTTGGCTGTATTCTGCTGTCATGTGTTTCAGTGGCCTGTCTTTGTTTTGGTGGATTGAGGGGAAACTGGGCTTGGGATTATTGGCTGATTGTGCATTGACGATATGGGTGGGGCTGACGATATGGGGTCTAACGTGGATGAAAGTATGGATGGCGAAGCCAACGTTCAACTCAGGCAAGTCCTTTGGAATTCGATAAGGAATTACTGAAACATCAATCTTGGACAGCATGCTCGATGGCAGCGACTACTTTGTTCATCGTGTAAGTCTCGTCCCTTACACTGTTATTGCACTGTTTGGCTGATCGTCCCGCTAGGGTGGCGAGGGAGGGCAACTGGCAAACACTCTTGGTGGTATCATCCATCGTGCTCGTCGGCACCAGTATATCGAATGTGGTCTGTTTCTCGCTGTGGCCACAGAGCGCTACCTACAATCTTCAAGTCAATATGACAAAGACACTGGACTCCTTTGCAACATTGCTTGGGATGATCACTGGTACTTTCCTACTCGAGGAACCGATCCGAAAGCCAAGCCATGAAAAGATGCAGCGGGCGGTGGAGAATCATCAATCCTCATTCACGAGTCTGAAGAAGAGCTTGGCTGAGGCGCGTTCGGAGTGGTTTGGTATTCTGGGCGAACAGGAAAGGGTTCTGTCTAAACAGGCATACGGAGATGCGGTCGAAAGTCTCACGCGTCTCGCCCAACATCTTAATGGTCTTAGGAGTGGAACGCGACTACAATACGAACTCTCCAAGGCGCAAAGTGACGGGAAGCTTGTTCTCCGACGTCCGTCTCAGCACGTGCGGGATGGAAACGTATCACCGGAGCCCAGGGACAAAACTCAGTACTCCCTTGCATCTCAGACGGACGATCTCGAAGAGGCTTTGCTACACGCAGCTGCAGAAATGTTTGGTGATCTGATGGATGACGTTGGTCCGCCATTGAAGGCGCTTTCGGTGAGGCTATTGCTTCCGAATTCATTTGGCAGTATTATAATAGCGCTCGAGAACAGGGTGCATGCACGTCTTGTCTGAAACGATTGCGAGAAGCGTTCGTGAATAGCCAGAAAAACGAGCAGTATGAGATGATGCAACCTCAAGATTTCCATAAAATCATCTATGGCATCGAACGGGCATTGTCCACGTTTCAATGCACCTCTGACCAAGCGGTTTTGCGTCTGTACAGGCGCAGCAACTTTGCTTCCGGGTCTGTCGAAAAGTCAACCCAGTCGTCCCTAGAAAATAACCCATCGTTGGTGGAAAGCGAGCATGAACACATTTTCCTCGTTTATTTGTCAGTGGAACTGTGTTCTCCTCGTCCAGAGAATCCACTAACGTGGTCGCGCAGCTTCATTTTCACCCTACAGGAGTTCGCCGGGGAGTTGATGTCCCTTGCTGATGCTATGCGGAGAATATACGCAGTGGAGTTAGCCAGGTTCTCTAGGCAAAACTGGTTCAGGCGCTATGTCATCAACGGACCAAAGTCTTTCCTTTCTTGCATCAGATCATTCCGACGGCGAACAGAGTCAGAAAAGGCTACGAGGGCCAGCTTGCGTCGTATTTGTAAGCATTGGATGATTCTGCCCTGGTATTTCGAGTTAACTGCTCAATTAGCAACATATTTCAATGCCCACGAGCAGCATCCCAAGGTGTCATTTCCCAAGATACGGCCTCATTCGCCAAATACATTACAGACCCCAGATCGCTGGAACCTCACCTTTACCCAGCGGTTTTTCCGTTCCTTATGGGTCCTTGCGGATCGATTCAGGGATCGTAACATCAATTATGCATTCAAAGTCGGCATGTCCACAGCTTTGTTAGCCGCTCCTGCTTTTTTCGATGCTACACGTCCGATGTTCTTGAATTATAGAGGGGAATGGGCGCTCATATCTGTGAGTTCATACTGCGGGGTTTAAATGTCGGGAAGCTAATCTGATTACGTCGAAGTGCTTCGTGGTCATGTCCCCTACGATCGGAGCGGTGAGTTCTTCCTCACTCAGACTAACATCGCGATTGATGCCTGCTATGCCCTTCGAAGACCAACTTACTTGCTATTCATCGTGCCTCGGCGACGCTGTACGGTAAATCTTCCACGTAAAACGGCAGTTTCGCTGATGGGAGCACAGGTTTGGTGCCGTTGTAGCGGCCGGGGTCTATACCTTATTCCCGGAGAACGGCGTTGTATTGTCGATATTCGGATTTTTCTTCTCAATACCGTGTTTCTACTACATTGTTGCAAAGCCGGAGTACGCCATCACCGGACGTTTTGTCCTCCTGACCTATAATTTGACATGCCTATATGCGTGCGTTATCTGGTGCCTGGACCTTGTTGATGGTTACTGACTCATCTCTCCCTGTAGATTTAACATACGGGGAGCTAGCGTACCTGTGCTGCTCATCGCCTACCACCGATTCGCATCTGTCACCGTCGGCGTGATATGGGCATTGATGGCATCGCGTCTTTGGGGGCCGTCGGAAGCTAGGCGCGAACTGAGCAAAGCCCTCGGAGAGTGGGTTTTCCGCTTGTTAAATGTGAATTTATATTCTAAGCTAACGTCGGCTCGGGAACACAGGTTTTGCCAAAACATTGGTTGGTTGTACACCAGATTAGTCGCATCAAACTCCGGCTTGGTCGACTACTCTGATGAAGTAGACGATGGAGGACCACACTCTCCAGATGAGAATACCCCGCTGCTCTCTAAATCAGCCAGTGCGCAACTCAGTAACTCCATCCACGAATTCATGGCTATGTGCGTCCTGGTTTTCGCAAAGTTGAACACGACGTATTCCTGATTTCTTTTCTTCCGATAAAGGGAACTTCATTTGCAGATCAAACTGATCGAACTGCAGAAGCTGCTGGCTCAGACGCAACACGAGCCGCGCTTTAAAGGGCCTTTTCCTACTCTGCTGTACCGCTCGATATTGATAAGTCTGCAAACCATATTGGATAAGCTCCATAGCATGCGGTGCGTCACTACGCGGGAAGAATGGTGGGTCATTTCATTTTTATGCCAGAATAGGTTGTTCTTAGCAAATCTCTCCTTTGCGTTGTTCAGGTTCACTGTAAGATCAATCATACCGTTGTCCCTTTTTGATGCACTGCCTAATTGTCGTTCTAGACTGTGAGAAGGGACTTTATTCTCCCTGTCAACAAGGAGCGACGTGAATTGGTTGGCAACATCATTCTTTATTTTTCCACCCTGGCATCTGCATTCCGTTTGAAAGCGCCTTTGCCCCCTTATCTACCACCTGCCGAAAAGGCCCGAGAAAGCTTGGTAAATTGCGACAATTCACGTTGGAATGTATATCTCTAATGACACGTGAAAATAGGTGGATGCTATCAGAAAATTAGACGTGGTCAAGAATCGCGAAGTGCATGCATCCAGGCAACTGCTTTTCTTTGCCTATGCTCTCACGATGAAAGGTGTCACGCAAGAACTCGAACACCTTGGACGTACCCTTCAGGATGCGTTTGGAGTCATCGGACAGTCTGCAGAAGATTTTGATGCGTTGTTCGCGGAGGTCAGGAAAGGTCGTAGGTCGTCCTTGTGGGTCTGACGCATGTATCTTGCTTGCATGAATGGCGCGTGTGACGTGGAATGCAAGAAGTTCATATTGACACATTCAATGGGCCCTTTGGTTGGCTGTCCTTGTGGATGACGCATGTTTGGAGCAGATCATATGCACGTTTGATGAAAGTGGGGCAAGCCATCCTCGTGGCTTATGGTTCGCCTGTATATTCTCTGGCGCGGGCCAAGCTTGACATGGTTTTGAGGTATGTCACGAAGCAACTCGGTCACGTCTTTGACCTGAGACTCCACTCGCCAGTGTTATTGCCTGTTCCATGAGGAAAACGGACCTGCTACACACGAGGTAACCCGGGCGGATCTATCAACGATTTCACAAATCATGGGATAAGTGGGCTGGACCGAGTCGATCGATCAAGGGGGCCAAAGAGATCACATGGGCACACCGTCACACGAACATCCTCTTCCAACTGAAATCTCCGTGAAAAGGCAGGATCACGGAAGCAGTTCAAATGGGGGTAATGGTATCTGACCCAAGATTGCCAGTCGTTGGGGACCTCATGGGCGGGTGCTGGTCACAGGGAGACGCATGGACAAAAAAGACGACTCTGCGCCTGCTAGCCTTATCAGTAAGTACCATTGCAGTTTGTCGCGCCTCGCGTCGGTGGTCCGACACGTTAACGGGTCGAATAAGACCAAAGAACCCTGGCTACCGTCATTGTCCGGCCTCGTTGGGAGATAACACTTCGATCCCATTGTTGGAGGGCACGTATTTATTCGCGAAGCGTCCAGGGATTGCGCCTGAATCTGATTGGCGGAGTCGGAGCGAGGGTGGACTCGGGGGGGTGTTGGGGGTTTATATAGGTATGCATAACGGGGTTCTAGGGAGAAGCTGTTGCGTGGTCGCCGTTTCTCCTTGCTCTCAGCCCCGAGGCTCTCTTGCATTCTTTACCCCCCTGGTCAACGCTCACTTTCTCCATCCGTCGGCGACGCTGCTCTCACGCGTGAGATCTCTTGGCAGGGATGTCGACGCCCAACGAGCCAGTCAAGGACGAGTCTGCCGCACTGCCTGCCAGTTCGGAACTACCTGCTCAAGTACAAGAACAAGGTAGCAAAGCAGAAGAAGTCACCGTCGAGATCACGGGTTCGTCAACATTGTATTCCCCCCCTTTTTTATACATTCTGACCCCCCCTCCCCGTCCATGACAGACATCAGAGCCAGCG